>LQRL01117783.1:0-12128 GCA_001703475.1 Hydroides elegans
TAAGACTTTGATATTTTTTAAAGTATTCCAGAATCGGCAATTTTCAACCGATCGAGAGGAATCCTTGACGAGGCACGACCTCAGACCTCGGTAAGCACGTATATGTAATTTCAAAGCTCTATCTCAATTCCATCAGACCAAACTCGCGTGCACAAAGTGCTTAACATCTGAAAAAAAAAATAAATCGACAATTTTTAAAGTGCTACAGAATCGACAATTTTCAACCGATCGTGATTAAACCTTGACGAGGCACGACCTCAGACCTTGGTTTATACGTGTTTCAAATTTCAACGCTCTAGCTTAACTCCTTCATGCCAAACTCGCCTGCACAAAGTGCTTAACATCTGAAAAATAAAATATAAATCGACAATTTTTAAAGTGATCGAGATGAAACCTTGACGAGGCACGCCTTCAGACCTCGGTTTATACGTGTATAAAATTTCAAAGCTCTAGCTCAACTCCTTCATACCCAACTCGCGTGCACAAAGTACTTAACATCTGAAAAAAAGTTTAAAATCGACAATTTTTAAAGTGCTCCAGAATCGACAATTTTCAACCGATCGAGATGAAACATTGACGAGGCACAACTTCAGACCTTGGTTTATACGTGTGTAAAATTTCAAAACTCTAGCTTGATTCCTTCATACCTTTCTCGCGTGCACAAACTACCCTATGTCAAGGGGGACGGACAGACAGACAGACAGACAGACAGACAGACGGACGGACAGACGGACGGACAGACGGACAAGCTCAACCCAATATCCCTCCGTTTCACGGGGGATAATAATTTACGAAGTTTTTAAAATATATTTTTGACATTTCTCCACTTTTTTGTTTCAAACCATTTAATATATCAAACAATCACTTATAAAGCATTGATTAACATTTTCTTAATTTCTAATCTACAGAGCCCTCCACTCAGCCCTCAGCAGCTGGATGTACCTCGAACCAGAGTATATAACGATCACTGAAATGGTGCCCATAACCCATCGCTCGCGCCGACAAACCGACGGACAGACGAATGCGCAAGAAATGCGTGTGAGCATGGACGTGACTGAAGGAGGACAGAGCACTCCGCAACAGGCTGTGACTTTCCTCGCTGAAAGGGTGAGTGCTTTAGTAAATTTGATATAGTTACATTTTACATGTATATTTTTAATTTGACTTTATAATAACGATAATTATTAAAGGTTTATCATATAACGATATCGTTGTGGCATACTGCATTATCAGGATGTAACATACAACCTGCTCACCTCAGCCCTCCGTCATAGGAAATATCAAATGGGCCGAGAAGATTTAAGCATTCTAGACCAATTTACCTGAATAATGCTACAAATCATAGTTTCATCAAAACGCGTTGGACGAAATCATTCAAATGTTGACTTGGTCATTTTTTGTTCGTATTTTTCACAATTCTGTACTTTTTTCACAGATCCCGACCCACACGGCCACCTAAACCTTGAATAGAATGACATGCTAATTTCTAAACTATCTTTTGTCATTATCATATACCTGTTTCGCTTTGAAATTCTGTTCTCCTTAAACAGATCCAAACCCGCACCGCCACTTTCACCGTCAACTCCGAACGCGTCGAAGTCGACCCGGCCTCGCTCGACATCGTTCGCTATTATGACGTCAGTGACGGAAGTGACTCTAGCAGCGCCAGCAAGAGTGACGAGGATGACATCAGTGACGTCACAATTGTGATTGTTGTTGTCGTCATCGTGGCTTTGGCGGCTATCTTGGCGATTGTGGCATTGGTAAGTGGTGATGTCTCATTCGTATGATGATGTTTAAAGTTACTTAAGATCTCAATTAATATCGTATATATAAGGATGAATTTATATCAAAATAGTGAGAAATAATCTTACGTCAAATTCGTAAAAAAAAGTGTTTTAAATATTTCATTGACGGAAAAAGAAGATTTATTTTCGATCAAATCAATATTTTAAACGAACAGGGTTTCACAAATAGGAGCTAGGAGTTTTTTTTTCAAGAAAGTAAAAATCTAAAAATTATAAAATTATAAGCTACATGTATCCTTTCTTAAACTTAAGGTGGCATGTGTGAGAACGAAACGCAGCGACGCATACATGCTCGGCTCGTCTCCCCGCGGCAGCACATCAAGTGCCTCCAAGGTAAGAATCACATTTTTCCAAATATGCCATTTCGGGTTTAATCACGGGCATGTCTTTATATTCTATCATGATTTTATAAATTGGAGGTGAGGCGGTTCGAACCGAACACCATGTACCGAGGTAATCATCAAACCGAACCGAACCAAACTGTCCATTTTTCGAGCCGTCACACCCCAAATACCAATACATGTTTATATCTTTATTGGAAGATTTATCTCAAAACTAATGCTTAAATTCGATATTCCAAAAAGTGTCGAGAACGAATACACCATTTAACACGCGGATGAAAAATAACGAATTGTACAACTTTTTAAAGGTAGTGAATAAAAAGACATGACTCTAATATCCTGATCATATTTTGTTAATCGGGTGAACGTATCGTTTTAGAAAGTGTGTACACTGTAACTGCTTCTTTGACTTTTCAGTGTAACAAAATTATCTTACTCATTTTCAGGAACCGAGCTACAGCGAAAATCCGAACCATCACTATGTTGTTTATCCAGAGGTTTCGGAGGAAAAGATTCCAATCTAAACATCAATCTTGAACGATTTGAGAACGACCAATTCTATTTCGGATACGTTCCGGGATAAAGTGGAATCGAATTTTCTAAGACAGACAAATGTTAAAAGCAGAGGTACTGCTTTAAATTGAAATTATAGACAGCTGTGCATTTTTTGTACATAATCAATGAAAAAAGTATTACCCAATCTATGCTATAAATATAAGATTTTTTTATAGAATTCATTTTAAAGACAACAAGTTCTTGGGCAAATAAAAAGCTGACATTCCTTTTGTGTGATTTTGTTTTTATAGAGTAGAACATTTTGTCTCATGCTTAAGGTAGCTTTAGTTTATATACATACGTTTATATATAAATATATGTCGAGTATATTATGGATAAATGGAAAATAAGGTGGAGGACAAGTTTTTCAAAATATTATACTAATCTTAATCGTGTTATGGGTTGTGTTTGAAAAAAAATCTAAATTTGTATTGACGCAAGCGAAAATAGTCTTTTTAGTCTTATCATTGATAGATATCTGTAAGGAATAAGAATATACATGGTACTAAACAAAAATTACAATTGTCCCAATTAGCATTTAAAGCATCAAATGTGATATTTCCATAATCCAAATATTTAATATGTGCGTATATTAACTGATTTTTTAAAATAAGACATTGTGTATATTCATTGCATTTTTTCTTTTTGGAAAACATGAGCTGAAATATCTGAATCTTTGTTGGAATGTGATAAAACTGCTTTGCGTTTATGATGCTATATTTACATAGAACAATGTGTACATTTTACTTGAGAATATTTACAAACATATTAATTGTGTGGATCAAATATGCTTTGTCATTCCAAGTGCCAAGCCGCGGTTTCATTCATTTTGTTCCATTTTGTACTTAAAAAATACTAATATTGGATTTATAAAATAAAATACTTACAAAAGCATTCACATTCCTTTGTGTCAAGTTGTGTAGCAAATGCACGAGTGAAACTAGATGCTGTCAGAGAGCAGCAGGATCCCCCGTGCACATTATTGTCACAAACAAGCACAAGATTCCCAGAGGGCTATAATTTCAAATATGAGCAAGACAGAAAAAATCTAAAACCATATTCGTCGATTAGAATGTGGGCTCCATAATGATAATTATGGCGACAGTCATATCAATTTGTTTTGTCTTACCCAAAATAATATCTCTCTCACAACGGCTTTGTCACAACGTTTCTTTCTCACAACGTCTTACAATGTCTTTATCACAATGGCTTTCTCACAACGACTTTCTCATAACGTCTTTCTCACAACGTTTCTCTCTCACAACGTCTTTCTCACAACGTTGTTCTGACAACCATTTCTCACTACATTCCTTTGCTCATAACATCAAGTTATACGCGTAATCTTTCGACAATTTTTGGCCGACTAAACTGAAACCTTGACATTGCACACCTATAATCCTTCGTTAGAAGCTATATGAACAGTAAAAACTTGTAACCACTTCATTAATAAAGATCCGACGTTCACAAGACACCAAATAAAGCTGGAGGAAAACACGAATTTCGCCTAAGTTCAAATGCCTGTAATTTCGACAATTTGTGGCCGATCAAACTGAAAGGTTAACGTTGCACATCTATAATTCTTGTTTGTATCGAATATTACTAGAAAAAAACCTCTATGCACGTCCAGTGATGGCCATGTATTGTCTACAAGACACCCACCCTAAGCGCTAATTAAACATGAATTTCGACTAAGTTCAGAGGGCTGTAATTCCGAATTTTACGTCGATCAAACTAAAACCTTGACGTTGCACATCTATAATCCTTATTTGTATCGAATATGGAGAGAAAAAACCTCTAGGCACGTCCATTAATGGCGATGTGATGTCTACAAGACACCCACCCTCAGGGTGAGACGGACGGACGGACAAGTCCAAACCTCTTATCCCTCCGTTTCACGGGGGATAATTAAAACTACGTATCATTGGTCCCACAAACTAAAGAGTGGAAAAAAATTAAGGAGTTGATCCACCCTAGCGATTCATATCAGTCGATTTGTGGACCCACATCCTATTTTTGAAGTATTTATTCAATGAACTACGTTTTGTATTATATAAAAGAATATTCAAGGCTCCTTCAAGTAGATTCCACATAAATGTTAAAAGATAGCATTAATCTTTAATGTATTTGCGCGTAAACCTTGTCCTAATTTCAGGACCCTGTTTTGGTACTTTGGTATAATTAAAAGGTATATCAGGTTCATTCCGTTTCAAAGTCACATTTATTATTTGCCATAAATTCATAAAATACGGTTAGTGCTTAGTTAGCACCAACGCGTTAAGCTTGAGAACCCTATTTTTGTGGTTCAATATTCGCATTATTTCAAAAGAGGCTCTTATTTTTATGATGTGATAATTGTTACGACAGTTTTGTAAGGGTTAAAAATCTTACGACGCAAATAATTTGTTCATAAGATCGAAACCATTTTGATGGACTTTAGATATCTTTATCTATGGAATTAACGTGACATATCAAAGTCATAATCATCAGTGCAGATAATATATAAAAATATGTTAAAATCTGTGCAAATATAATAAAATGCGATGAAGAGTGTAAGGTCAAAAGAAAAACAGCTCCCTAAGTAAATAATATATTTATTTTCCTCAATCGTCAAATCCTCTATCCGGTTCACTTTTAAATAAATAAATAAAGAAAACTATATATGCTTTGATCAGGCTGCTGCATGTACTTGAACTAGGGGATAAGCTTTTAACATTAGTAATACATGACAAGGGAAAAGATTGTATGCGATAAAAAGAATTTCTCAACTTTTACGGGTGTATTTAAAACTTAAACAAAAAGGTAATGAAATAACATATCACTTCGAAAACGGCTGTTCTAAAATTGTATTCATAATTAATATAAATCCGACTTGAAGTCAAATCTGCAATAATAAATAAATAAAATAATCTCAGTTTTTAAATGCCTAATCAATAAATCTTTGCCTCCTGATCACATTAGATCTATTAAAACTTTACGTTACTCACGTAGTTCCTTGGATTACTGAACCTATGCGAAGGCATCTTTCAAAACCGTTCACAAAACAGTTTTTTTTTGTTCAAACTTCGCCTTGAGCATTGGGCCTGTAACTAAGTGTTCACCAAGGGCCACATAGTGTAAACGCAATTATGTTTGGTGCCTCCCTATTGCACTTGTCCTTAAACTTCACAAAGCCAAACCATCATCTCTAGCTCTATCATCATTTCATGGCATCATATCTGAGCATTCTTTCAGCACTTATCCTTAAACTTCACAAAGCCAAACCAGTCTCTGTCCTTATCATTTCTTGGTATTATCTCTGAGCATACAACTTGTCCTTAAACTTCACAAATCCAACAAATAAATTCTAGCATCATTTCTTGGTATCATCTATGTAAATGCTGTTTTTTGGCGCCTCCTTATCGCACCTCACAAAGCCAAACCATCCAATCTATCCTCATTTCGTGGTATCTTCTCTGGGCAGCATACTACTGACCCGAGGTACAGAGGGCATCGTCAGAATCTTACGTGACAGCCGCATGTCGCCTTTCACCGGGTCCCGCCCGAAATACTTGACAGAGAACTGGTTGCCAACTTCGATGCCCAGTGCGCTCGCGTGCTCTACCTATGGGCGATAAGAAGAGATAGGGAGAGGGCTTATTAGTTACTGTGTATACCGTAATATCTCAGGTGAACGTAAAAGCCCTATGATACCAGATTGAAAATATATTTGAAGTATCTTAAGAAGCGGCACAAAGACTTGGTTCATTTTTACAGAAAGTGGTACAATTTTGAACTATTGAAAAATGAATTTTATGACAAGGGGCATGACTTTAACTGATTACAATCCCTATTAGACTGTTTCAGTGAAATGAACAACTTTGTCTCGAGATTTGACATTATTAATGTTATCTGATCAAATCACTTCCTGAATTTTCAAGGAAATGCCATATCATATTGAATGTAGGAACCTGAATGTAGATGGATATGAGGTATAAGGTTGCAAACCTGTCTATGGTCGAGCTGATTGTTTGGTATGAAAGCGGGCCGCATGTTCGGGTACAACTGCACCATGACACCGTAGTCTCTAAAACATCAATAAACATGATTTAGAGAGCGAGATAGGTAAATAGATTGAGTGAGAGAGAGAGAGAGATAGATACATGTAATTAGATAGATAGATAGATAGATAGATAGATAGATAGATAGATAGATAGATAGATAGATAGATAGATAGATGGATAGAAAGAAAGATAGATATAGATAGATAGATAGATAGATAGATAGATAGATAGATAGATAGATAGATAGATAGATGGATAGATAGATAGATAGATAGATAGATAGATAGATGGATAGATAGATAGATAGATAGATAGATAGATAGATAGATAGATAGATAGATAGATAGATAGATAGATAGATAGATAGATAGATTTTTGAAAAAAAAATGTAGTTCAGTTTTTTTTACGATCTTCAAGTGGACTCAGTTCGGATTTTGGTAACTCTGACTGATAGTCCATACTCGGGTGAATAATTTTCATTGCTCGTTTTGGGACGGATTCTAGCATTGACTGTTGTTCTTCGGTCATGGAAGTAGACCATACAGGGCAGGCATATTCAAGCTGTGGTATTATGACCGATAGAAATAAGTGAGCGAGATGATTTGGAGGGACACCAAAGCGTTTCATCTATAGTAAGAAATATAGTTTTTCTTTGCCTTTTTTACTATCTCACCGATGTGCGTTACCCAGTTGAGGTTGTTTTGCAGAGGAATACCTACTTATTTTGCACAGTCGACTCTGGCAATATCCTCATCGTTAAACTGATGGGAGGGGTCCAGTTTGTTTTCCGAGAATTAAATTATTATTTCATGAGTTTTTTTAAGCGTTTATCTTCATATCGTTTTCTCTCGTCCAATTGACGGTATCATTAATCGAGTCTTGAAATGCGCTGCCATCCGGGTCCGACTTCCGTAGAATGTCGAAGGCGGTGCTTTCGTCGACGTATTTGTAAAGTGGTAAGCGTGGTCTTAGATTGTCTATAAAGGCCAAAAAAACCATCCATACCAAAACATGCGCCTTGGGGCACAGCGCCAACGAAATACAGGATATCCGATATAAAGTCACCGAGGCACACGCGTTGCGATTTTTCGAAAAGGAAAAAGGTGAGCCATTTAATAAAAAGGGCGGTAGCTCATACGCTGCTAATTTGTCAAGTAGGATGTTATGGTTTACTCTGTCAAAGTATATCATCTGGCTCAATGCAAAAAGAGGGAAACATACAACAAATTTGCAATTGAAATCTTCTGTGACGAATTTAAAGCGAACCCAAAAAAAGTTCTGGTTATTTATCAAGACCAGGAGATTTGAATTGTCAGGCATAGCTTCTTTGAAACATAAATGTATTACTAATATAAAACCACACCGACGCAAACAAGCTTCCACCCGATCCTTCCACCCAATCGTTCTCATATCAAACCGTCCTAACCGAACCAATTTTAGTGACCACCGCTTCACAGGTATACGTTGTTTATTACCAATTATACAGAAGTGCGAGAATACTCAACTACTGAGGGATGCACTATACAGCAAGATTACAGAGTTTGGTCAGATTGTTTTAAATTGATAAAAGTATGTTTGGAGTTTTTTCATCTTTCAGACTTGTAAGCATATATATTCGGTATTCTAGGTATCGACACCGTCTGAGCACAAAGGTACAGAAAGTAATCGTTGCGATTATCTAATTTGTGGGGATTTTTAAATATTTTTTTTGCATCTAATTACTTTTATCTTAGGTTATCTCGATATTTTGTTTGTATTTCTTGTTGTATTTATAACGGTTCATACATATGAATATCTAGTTTTAATAGAGATGCTGCAGGTAATATTGATATCTTAACATCTTCTTAATAAGTATACTTATTAACCTTTAATAGTCCTTCTATATTGACACCAACATTTTTTATAGTACTTTGGAAATCAGTAATTCACGAATATATTTGCTTGAAAATTATCTATGGCACATTAGTAAGTAACAGAATATATGTTTATTTATTCGGTAGATAGATAGATATTTACATGACTGTTTTCTATATATGTTTTGATTTTGAGAATTTGGGATTGTGGATAGTATGCCTAAACTGAGTATGCTTGTTTTTATATAATTTTTGTTTATTCTATGGCAGTAAAAAATGAATTTTATGTTGACATTAGATCTTTAATAGTGTTCATCCCTTTGTCATATAGTGTTTTTTTAGAATATGGTAGCGTTATCGACCAATATATTCTTATTAAAACACACATTTTGTTTTGAATTTCGATTTTACTTTACGATCTTTTATGTTTTTATACCAGTGATGCAGTCTTTCCCTGTAAAAGTGTGGAACATTTGATTCGATTTTTTGTGCCACAGATAATGACAGGATGTCTTCGAATTTCACATTTGGTAGACATTTCTTCAAAATGGACACAGCAAATGATTGTTTGATTTTTAATAGTCTTTTCACCGACATAATCTTTTCTTTTTTTACAAAAGTAACATAGTCGATATGGCGAAGACCGCTCTCCTTTTAGTCTTGAATTATTATTTTAATTTGTATATTGGGTGGTTTTTTCTTTCCATAAGAAAATGTTTATCCTTTTTCTCACCTCGTCCGTGAACCATGCTGGTGACCATACTATGTTGGTAACATAAAGTAGCTTTAATATGGCTAATGATTTAATAATTGTATTTTTCCTTTTAAAGTTAGGTAAAACTTAGACCACTTATCAAGGATATATTTTAACTCTGTCAGTTTTTTTAAATGATTGACTTGTGTAATGTCATTTACATCGTTATAAAAATAGACTCAAAATGGCTTTATTGACGAACTTCGCTTTAATCATAGTTTATTTTGAGCCCCGATGTTCAGGAAAATATAGAGAGAATATTCAGTGATGTTCATAGCGAGAAAATATCAGTAAGAATCAGAGTTTTGTGGTCCGCTAAGAGACTTATCTTCGTTTCGTTTCCATCAACGTTTATCCCTTTTATATTTGTATTTGACCATATAGCTATCGCCAAAATTTCTGTAGCTAGTATGAATTGGAGTCCTGACAGCGGGTAACCTTGTCTAACCCCATTCAATATTCAAAAAAATCTACTTTTGTATCCGTTATTTAGGGTGCAGCTTTCTATATCTAAATATATCATTTTGATCCAATTTCTAATATATTCACCACAATTAAAGGTTTCAAGTGTTTTATATATGAAATTCCAATCTAATTTACCGAAGGCTTTTCGAGGTACATTGAAGCTAAAATTCCTTCTTTACGCTCTTGGTTTAAGTAGTCTATGGCAGCAAGTATAGTTCTAATGTTATATCCTACAAATTTATTTTTATGAAACTGTTTTTTGTCTAGTCCTATAACGTCAGGTAGCACCGTTTGGAAACGTTTTGCTAGACTCAATGATAGCAGTTTGGAGTCAATATTTTGAAGACCAATGAGAACAATGCAGCAGTCAGCTAAACGGCTTCTCAAGTTGTGTGTGTGGGCTAAAGGTCCATGCTCATATAGCTGAACATGCATGTAGGTTGATTGTATGGTGTTTTACGCTCCTACTTAACATCTATTTTATTTTAATTAAAAAAAAGCATTTTAAAAAAATTTAAGTTAAATTATATTAAGGTCGTTCATCGGTCTTTAACTCCGAAAGTACACAGGACGTCCATATAAAACACACAAAGACGTTTAATTAGACCGTTCGTCCTTTGTTGACTTATACAAATATCATAAAACTGTTCCTATCAAATATCTCCCGAGATGAGTTTACTGACCAACAACGAAAGACTATCCTTTAACACACAAACATTGTTTATTTATGCTATTAATTGCTTGTCGATCAAAGAATCTTACAGCGTTGATCAAACACATGGAGTTGCATCGGAACGACTTTAGAATTCCCAACACACTTAGGCGCAAGAATATTGCAGCTTAGACGGACTATTTTTTTAGATATTTAAAACAAAAATTCGTCTTTGGTCGACATGAAGACAGATAGGCACATGAAAAGTAGCCTATTGTTAATACATATTTTTGCTTTTACATGTACATGGTGGACAGGTAGACAGGTAGACAGGTCGGCACATTGAAAGTTTTGTAAATACAAATTTCAACATGTACATGGTCGGCAGGTAGACAGGTAGACAGGTGGACAGGTAGACAGGTCGACACATTGAAGGTTCTGCAAATACAACTTTCAAAATGTACAAGGTCGGCAGGTAGACAGGTAGACAGGTAGACAGGTGGACAGGTAGACAGGTCGGCACATTGAAATCTTGGTAAAAACACATACTTTTACATGTATGTTGGTCGGCAGGTAGACAGGTGGACAGGTAGACAGGTCGGCACATATAAAGCATAGTTTATTGCATTTTACCAATGCCACTATTAATCAAGCTCTTACATATGCATTCAAACTATAGAAATCACGCCTATCCACTCGTTTATGTATAATAAACTCTATTTTACGTATCTTAGCACATATTTCACAATCAAACTATGTTGATGAGCCCATTTCATCTTTCCATTCAAGTTACTTTGCAGATTCTACCTATCGACCTGTCTACCTGTCTACCTGTCCACCTGTCTACCTGTCCCCCTGTCCACCTGTCTATCTGTCTACCTGTCCACCTGTCTACCTGTCCACCTTTCTGCACCTCATGAAACTCAGTAACCGCATCACTTCATTTGTGTGAACTATTTTTTTTTATTGTGTGGGGAATTCTAAATCTTAGCCGTTGCATCTATCTTACGTCTACTAATTTTGTAAGACAGTCAATGCTTAACTGATGCAAACGATATTGAGATGTGGTAAATGGAGTAACATTATAATTTTGATCCAAGGAATTATGTGAATTTGGCATAAAACGTTTCGTAATGGGATAGTTATTCTTTATGGCTATTCAATTTTACATAAATAATGCAATATAAATGCGATATAACAAATTTTGAGGTTACACTTTTAATATGTGGAATAATGCGATACAATAAACGATCGAAAAATTACATGAATAAATCGAAATGGATACACAGACGGATTCGAAGAGTATATCACTCAGAAAAAGGGATACGGAAATTTAGAATATTCGAAAAACTCGGACGGATATAGATGTATACCAAAATGTAGACAATATTAACAAGAACTTAAATGTTATTTTACGGCGTCTTATTTCAGGTGACGCTTACTCTCGTGCTTTTGTTTTTTTTTCATTAAAATATTAAACTTGAAGCATGTAAATTTGGACGTTTCATCATTAAATTTGCGTTCGCGCCTTCGGTGCTCACATTTTATGCTATGATGTAAGGGGAGGGTATACATCAAACCGTCCCCCTTCCCCCACAGAAAGCCCTCCCACTTTTTGCAAGCAAGACGAAACCACGCCACCCCCCCCCCCCCCCCCCCG
>LQRL01117796.1:0-16325 GCA_001703475.1 Hydroides elegans
CAAGCTCAAGTCTTGAAAAACCGCTATTTTGGGCTATTTTGGCCAATTTGACCACTTCCGGTGGGGAGTTTTTGACCGAAATGGTCAAAAGGCACATCTATGGCCCAAACCTTTCATTTGAGCCTATAACCAAGTCTCTATGACCTTCCGTTCAAAAGTTCTAGCCCGTACAAGAAAGCGATGACAGACAGACTGACAGACGGACAGACGGACGGACGGACGGACGGACGGACACCCCAACTCTATAGGCCCCCAACTTTTGGGTTGGGGCCTAATTATGTAGGAGATATGTGTGTTTTAGAACTCTTCGACGTCGGGTGATGCTTATCACTTAGCACTTCTCAGGGTGAAATGCCATTTGCCACGCGTTTGACATGCGTTAACCGATTTAAACATAATATGTGTGTTTTAGATCGCTTATTATTTTAGACTTTGGTTTGGTTTGCATTACAAAATATTTTATCATAAATCAAAATAATTGATTTATTGGCTACTCAATCATATATGTAAAGGATAATAAGCAAATTTGATGCAGTCACTATCAATTTTCTCTTATTAAACATGGCCTTATTAAAAGAAAATTAGTCGATAACGAATCCTTTTTATCTCCGCTTTTTGTACCCATTCAGTTTGAGAGCTGTCATTCTTTTATTTTTTATCAACTTCCAAAAACTCAAAATATAGCCAAACTCACCCACAAATTTCAGTTTATCTTTCTATCACACAATGTCACATTGCCATATTATAGTGTATATGTAGCATTAAGCTTTGAAATGCCAGATAATGTGTTATTCAAACTTTCGCTGAAAAGAACTTGCGAAACAAAACCCCTTCTTGACCTCGTACAAGTGCTGGCAACTGTTACCGGTATTTAAACTGGGCGATAATAAATGAACAATAAATTTACTACATTATTTGAGTGTAAACAAACCAAAACATGACATCCTTTGATTCGTAAAATAGTTGGTTTTAATAATCTATTCATAAACAGTCCGGTTATAGTCACAATTAAAGGAATTATCAAATAAATCATGGTGGTAATTGTTAAAACCTATTTCTTGAAGAAATCATATAAAATAGGCAAAGTTATTTATATTTGGACTTTTCGGGGTGGGAGAAGCACTTGGTTGTGTCAATGATTTTAAACTCCTACCAAAGAGTTTCGGCATATATCTGCAAGTTGTTTTTGGGAGGCCCACTTTTCAAATAAGACCCTCATGAATAATGAAAATATTAAAAATAATTTCCAACCTATAAACAATGATAAACCGCTTTCAATCATATTCAACAATTCAATCCGATCGGAACACCTGCCAGACCAGTGGAAAGATGCAATATTCAAAAAGGGAAATATAAAACAACCAAATAACTACCGGCCTATAAGCCTCACAAGTATTGTTTGGAAAGTGCTAGAATCCATAATCAGAGACAAAATCATACATCACTTGGAATCAAACCGTCTATTCAGTACAAGACACAATATGGATTCATCACCGGAAGATCTACAACGCTACAACTCCTTAAAGTACTTGATGATTGGACGGAAATATTGGACAACAACGGGCAGGTTGATATCACCTACATGGATTTTATGAAGGCCTTTGACCAGGTCCCTTATAGAAGGTTGCTTCATAAAGTGCAGAGTTACGGCATTAACGGACACATATTTGGATGGATCACCAGTTATCTTACTAATAGAAGACAGTGGGTATCAGTAAATGGATGTTTCTCCTCATGGGGAGCAGTCACAAACGATATACCCAAGGGTAGTGTGCTCGGGCCTTTTCTATTCATCCTCTTCATCGACGACCTGCCAAAAGCCCGGCCTACCTCTTTGCCGACGACACGAAACTCTACCGTAAAATATCAAATCCTCGTGATGAAATCATACTGCAAGGTGATCTCAATGTTCTACAATCGTGGTCAAACAATTGGTTATTAAATTTCCATCCGGATAAATGCAAGGTTCTAACAGTGGGCAAGCGTAAACTCTCGACTCGATACTATCTTAACTGTCGTGGCTCTCTCCATGAGCTGGACATCGTCCATGACATGAAGGATCTCGGTGTCACCATAGATGCAAGTTTGTCTTTCGAGGCCCACATCCAAGACAAAATCAACAAGGCAAACAAAACTACCGGCATGATACGACGAGCTTTTATATGCCTTGACGAAGAGATGTTCCTTTGTCTATTCAAGGCGCTTGTTAAACCCCACCTCGAGTATGCTAACGCAGTATGGAACCTTTATAAACGCAAGGACCGACTTGGAAAATGTGCAAAGAAGAGCAACGAAAATGATACACGTGCTAAAAAAGTTGTCCTACCCAGAGAGACTTAGAAAACTAAAGCTACCAACTTGAGTCTATCGACGTGCAAGGGGCGATATGATAGAAACATTCAAAGAACTCAATTCAGACAATAAGGATATTCATCCGGCATTTACTATGAATACTAACGTTTCCCGAGGTCATAATCTAAAGATTCTCAAACAGCGATGTAATAAAGATGTACGTAAGCACTTCTCATATCGAGTGGTCAACCTCTGGAACGAGCTTCCTAGCAAAGTAGACGAGTCGAAGAACTTCATGGCATTCAAGCGAAATCTCGACGCACACTGGAAGAATGCCGATTACAAATATGACTATACAGCCCGAAATCCTTGCCGTTAATTGCCAAGTGTATGCGCACCAATAAATTCTGCAAATATTATTGATCTGGATATAGAGGTCTAACAGGACCTGCGTCCAGAAGAGATCCTGTAAGTTAATGATTTTTGAATTCATTTTTGGGAAGCATGAGCAACAGGAATTTCCAAAGAACAGTGTGACATGATTGAAAATATACAAAAACTAACTCGCATGATTATTCATCGCCATCTCAATAACTACGAAGCAATGAATATGAGTAAACAACAGTTGTTAAGAAAAAGAAGACTTGAACTGTGAACTAGACTTTTCAACCAAATGAAGAACTCAAGCAATATCCTTAATAAACTGTTGCAAGCACGTCGACAACAATACTAAAGTTCACTTCAATATATCCTATATTCTCTATGAATTCTATTCTCGGACCACACATATCCCTTTATCTTTATCTTTTATTATATCCTTTACTATATTTAATTCATAATTCCAATCATCTCCGAGCATCCGAATCCCTCCTGTGTTAGAACTAACTATGACAAAAATTTAACCCCTATTGATACTATGTTACACTTCGGTCTAGAACATTCCATAACATTCTAGATTCTAAAAAAATCTATAGACTTCTACAGCATTCATTAATATTATTTACAATAATATTATTTACATACTTACACACAGTAAACACTAACGATCCACAAAGTACATAAACAAAGGAACCTTTTAGAATATCAATAACTCATTAGGGTTCGGCTACTCGGAGATTGATTGGAACTATATATTAAAGAAAGTAATGAATACAATAAATGATAGACGGATCTGTGTTATCCGAGAATAGGATTCAAGAGGAATTCGGATATAGCAAAAGTTGTTGTGATTTGAATAAAGTAGATATTTGATATAATAAAGCTGCGATTTGGAACTTTTGATGTTTTATTCGGACTCTAAACAAGTTACGATTGTACCACAAGGGCAGTTCCACAACAAGTGACAGTATTAGATGTGTAATTCTAAGCTGTTTCTTGACAATGCAGTTAAAAGGAACTCCCTCTTCCTCTTCTTTTTGCACAGACCTTAATCCCCGCTCTCCCATGACTTGTGCGACTTACCCCGCATTCGGAAAGTAAAGACCATTTTCAGTTATTGTCACTTTCTTATTCGAAAAGTCGGGACCTACTTGTTTACACATATTCATGTGACGTCATCCTGGGGAAACCTTCAACCAAACATGCTTCCGGGTTGAGTTCAGTAAAATCATGTGATCTCTGTTATCCAATCATATATGCTCCTTGGGGTAAATAAACCACCTTTTTCCGGGTGAAGAGACCGTCTTGTTCGATAAGTCGAGACCCTTTTAGGTCTTTTAGTAACCCTTACCTTTTTCGGTTACATTTCCGAATGCGCCCATAGTTTATATACGGGAAACTCTTAAAATCGTTTAGGTCACGCGATTTCACGCCCGTGCGCGGATTAGAGGTAGCAGCGCGTCAGAAGGTAAGAAAGGGACATTGTCACTGTCATCTTACGACACAGTACAGTTTCAAGACTAAACATGTTCAGACGTGCGTCATAAATCATGTCCTGAAACGTTTTGCCTACAACCTTGTTCAATTTATACATGGCTGAAACAAATTCAACACATGCACACCCATTGAAATATCATCATAAACCAGCTTAAGCAGTTGTATTGACAACATCGATTTATCGAGGACATGACTACGTCTCCACATCAAAACCAGGAGATATTATTGTTGGCCCGTATTATAAAAAGAATGTTTTTTGTTCTTTTTCTGAAAAAAAACAGTGAATTTAAATAAAACAGCGGTTTTGACATTCACCCTTGTGAATTTATGAATGAAGCAATTCAAAACAATGTCAGGCAAATACATGACTGAAATATGGAATGCCATTGGTAATTTAAACATAGGCATCAGGGATGCAAAGCCCTCAGCCACGATAGCGATTCTCTAGTGAAGACAAAACACGCTTAAATTAGCGAAGCACCATTAAAAAAATGCATACTCGAAAGCAGCTGCAAAAGTTGTGTAGATAAACTATAGTTAACCCTATAGTTTCCAATATATAAATATATTTTAAAAATCTACACTTATGAAAGGAGTTATAGGGGGATGTGTCTAAGTCCAGTTTTGCCAAATATAATTGCGATGGGTTAAGAATTGTAGCCTTGAGAGTGTGCTCACAAGCTCCCTTAATTGATATTTATAAAGGGGGTTATAGGGGATTTTTCTAAATCTAATTGGGCCATTTTCCCTGTTCCGATATGGTTGATTTACAATCCAAACCTTTATTAGCACCCATACTAACGGTATGCCAAATATAATTGCGATTGGTGAAGAATTGTAGCGTTGAGTGTGCTCACAAGCTCCCTTAATTGATATTTATGAAGGGGCTTATTGGGGATTTTTCTAAATCCAGTTTTGCCACTTTCCCTGGTGGTATATGGCTCATTTACAATCCCAATCTTTTTAAGCACCCACACTAACTGTATGCCAAATATAATTGCGACTGGTGAAGAATTGTAGCCTTTTTGCTCGAATTGTGACAATATCATTAATATTGGCGAGACGGCCCAATATAATACCAAAAATGAGTTTCTGGGGATCTTAATTATGAAATGGAAGAAATTTTGAATTTATATAAGTTTATGTCATAATCTAAGCCAATTAAGTAAATATTTACCTGTGTTTATAAATTTCTTTTATTGAAAAACAAAGTAAACTACGTAAAAGACGTTTTAAAATTTATATTTTTATTCTCAAACATTTTAAAAATTCAAGAACAATTCATTTGAACAATTGGGTATTATATTACAGATAAAATACAGTTAACTATGTCACAGGTAAGAATGACTAGAACATTATGTTGAATATGTTGATAAACATATACATATCGATTAAACAAGGGCGTTGTGATGACATCAAACTCTTTGCACTGTGCACTAATTAATACAGTAATGAAGAACATTTTTTTCTATTAAGCAATAAATATATTTTATGATACGAAATTATATATTATTAAACAAATCACTACATAATGCTTACCCAAAATTAATACACCAACACTGTTTGATTAGGAAAACATATAAAACGTGGTACACAATAGGCTTTTTGTTCATCCGAGATGAAGAAAATGTCAATGAACACAAAACAACACGTTCTGTACCGTTTTAAGATTGGTAAAATTTACTCCTCTTCCAAGTTTAACATTAATAATGTTACCCAAACATTTTATCAAGTTCAAAGCAACATGCATTTGCGCAGGTTAAAATAACTTCGAGTGTCAACACGAATAATAATAATGAATAGCATATCATTGAACACTGTCGGGTGCATATACGAGATATGGAAATGCAGCAGTTTGAAACACACAGCATCTCTTTTTTTGTTCGAAAAATAAAATCTATTATTAGTCACAATGCTGAGATACTACAAACAACTTTTCTAAAATAAGTTTATTTCGAGTAACAACTTATCAATATTATCTAGACAAAGAATCTTAAACGCCGCCATATTTATAATCCGTATCAAACCCACTTCATCCTTCACTATTCTTTGTTAACATCTTGTCGATCTGTCGATTACTTAATTTCAAAACAACGGCTTTAAAGGTTCGCTTTAACATAATAAAATACGCTTACTGTTAGTTTACTCGACCCGCGGTGGGAAACTAAATATCACATCTAAACTACATGTAGTTCACAGTAATATACAAAACCAAATCATTTATCAATCATCAATTTAATCATAATCATTCACACATTAATGAACCACATGGATATGACATACAATATATATACTTTATCCCATCAAAACTATCATCGTCAAAACTGAATAAAACTAATGGAATTCCGGAAACAATATATCCTATAATGTTAACAAAATTAAATACAAACCATGACTTAGGAATGTAAAACTCGCTAACGGAAAAATGACTATAATACATGTAGCATATTGCTGTATGACTTGATAACCACAGATACAATGTATTTTATCGTAGCCTACCTTTAATTAATGAATCTAACTTTTGAACGAATGTTATGACTTTGTTGCTATCAATACTATAATCATAATAATCAATATAACAAATAGAATCATGATAATCATCATTTTCCTATTTTTCTTTTGGTATTTCTCTGCCTTCTGCAAATGTTTCAAACCCTGATCTACCCGTTGCGATGTTTGTTCGATGTTATAGTCTATGTTGTCTAATACTGATCCCTGTGAGAAAAGAGAAAATGTGTCAGTGAAAAATGAGATCCTACAAAGGAAACACATAGATAACTGCAATTTTTAAAAAATACATATAGGCCCTACATGCTCTGTATTTTTATATCATATTTTTCAAGCATTTCGTATGCATGGAAGGGTTGCAATAATATAATTTGTAATAGCATTTGGTGTCCAAATATATTTTGTTTAGAAAACCACCATTTATGTAACAAATGCAAGGAAAACGCTAAAGAATAGTTTTTTATCAACTTGTTGTTAACTTCAACACTTTATCGGTCCTATAGCGCCGGTATCTAAAATGCCATAAAGCCACTTTATCCACACATTCAACCTGATCAGATTTAAAACTATACATAGAAGGAGATTATCAAACTATAAAATAAATGCCTTAATTAAAGCCTATATTTAAGGTGTAACGTATCCTTTAATTACCTGATCGACGACCATAGAAGCGAGGTCTTTAAAGATTTCATTTAGGTCGTGTATCGAGCGCACAATCTGGTGGATCTCCTGCTCCCGTTCCAGCACCATCTGCGTGTTGTCTTCCGTCATTTGAAGTTGATTGGCAGTGAAACCCTGGAATGATGAAACAATAATTGTTATTGTAGAGGGTAATCGAATAATCTCGGTAAAAATTCACGGGTTAGAATGTATCTTAAGATGTAACTGAGGAAATGAGACCAAAGGAGAAAGTTGGAATTTAAATTATCAAGGTCTATATAATGTACAAACAAGACTCGGTCAAAAGTGGAATTTCAAAAACAGCAGGTTTCCACCTTTTCCACAGCAACATTGAAACCATAGGTCAATCGTTCAACTATGCATTAATCTTGAAAAGGATCAACACGCCCCCTCCCCCCTTATCTCCATCAAATAGCAAAACAAATATAATATTATATTAACCACAAAAAGGGTTAATCCCCCTCTCTACCAAACAACAAAACAAATGGACATGTTGGTTACCCTGTCGTAGATTTCGTCCATCTCGTCAGGCACGTATCCGTCATTCAGATCGACATCGAAGAACTGTTTCGACCGTTCTTCTCGGCTCTTCAATTCTGAAATTCAGTTTCGAAATGGTTGGAGATAATCATTATATTCATTTTCCCACTTGATTGAATTATATTGGTTGCCATGTTAAGACCCTTTTATTACTTTGAAACGAATCACATACAATGTTTTACCATTTTGTTTAGTTGAAATACCCGAATTCAGATGGGAAGTATGTAGAACTATTCCTGATGCAAACAAGAAGGAAAGGTCAGGGGAAAATAAATCTGAATGTTGTGGTGGTATATTCTAAATTAAGTTTATTTATCCCTAGCAACTTACTTCTGAGATAACTGGACTGGCTTTTCTTGAATGTGATTGAGGTATCTTGGATGGAGCGAGCGAGTGAGCCCACTATATTCTTAGCGAGTTTTTGTTCCTTTTCCGTCCCAAGCCGACTCTTTGCTGAGATTGTTTGAATGGTTCTCTGACACTTGTGGAACATCTGAAAAGTTACAAAAAAAAACTTTGGAAAGTTACACTGTCAATTGCCAAACGAATAGAAAATTAAAGTACTGTTAATGTATGTGTCATACAATTGTACGTATAGCCACTAAACCAAATTAAATCGTATGAATTCAATATACTTTTCAATATGTTGTGGACTCCTAAAAGTATAAGCGACCAAATTTTTTCAAAACCCGGCAAATGGTCAAAAGCTTAAATGTAAGGCAATCTATGTTATAATAAATAGATTTTTTTTCATTTCAGCAACCAACCTGAGTGATTTCCTGGGTCTGTATTTCTATGGCATGTTCCTCTGCGACACTGTCGTCTAAGGTCGGTCTATTGAGATGCCGGTCGTGCAGTGTCGACAAATCTTTCACTGTAATGTTATTATTAGCTTTGAATTATAGGTTGTTCCAAAAGTTTGAATAAAACAATCATCGATTCCATAATCTTTAGAATTTTATCGGAATTTTCTCATTTACAGATAAACACATTTTGTTGTTATTCATGTATATACTTTTTTTTATAAATAATAAAACTTACTTTTGTCTGTTATTCTGCTTAAGTCGTATTGAACCTACAAAATATGTAAGACAAGGACAAGGACAAATTAACTAATATCATAGGCATCTATCAAATATTCATAGAAATCTAATATATTTTAACTCAACCAATATAAAATTTCGTAGAAATTGCATGCTCCGCCACTGTTTCTTTAAACGTTACTTTATTAAATATGTTTCATGATATACATCATACTATAAAAATCAAATTCAAGCCCTCGTGGCCAAGCCTAATGGATGGATTCAGTTGGTTAAAATGAGAGCTGCACGCTTGTTGACGTTGTACCATGTTTAACAGATTGAATAATGTGATTGCTGCACGGTGGATGAACATACACAACCCGAATTCAGATATTTGACGACCATCGTGGCATTATTAGTTTTGGATGTTTTTTCCCCTCAAACTGGACAGGACAGGAAAGGATCTGGGAAGCACGCCATATAAGGGACATAAAAAGAAAAAAAAGAAGAAAATTTTTGTATAAAACTTTGATTACCAGGTAAGGTGAATTTGATATTGTAAATAAAGACTTACTTCTTCGAGACTGTCAACCCTGTAAACAAAAAAAAAAAAAAACAAAAACATAATGAATGAATGCATTTTATACGCACATAGTTATCCAAAATAAATGCAAAGGGTAATGATCCTAATCAGTAGCAACTAATATTTTTTCTTTGACAAGTGTTTACTTGACATACGTGGAATATCTATCGGAAGAAATATTGAAATTTAGTTTAAGCATTAGAATGTGATTGACAAGAAAACAGTGAACTTTCAGAAAATTGGTTTTAATAAATAAGTAAAAACTGCAAATGTTTCTTTACAATTAAAGCTGTCATTTTTTTCGCAGCATTAAAAAGCCTACAATAAATATTCTAAAATATTGACGGACGGACATTTCTATAAGCCCGAGCTTTTGGGTTGAGGCCTTAAAATCAGAAAATGTGATTTGATTTATTTATCAAATTACATTTACGGTATTAACTTAATCTCACATAACGAATCACACATTGGAAGTTAATTCACAAAACATATTAATCTTTCAGAGACAACATCTAATATCACATTATTGCTCGGTTTACCATTCAGGTGGGAGCTTTGATCTAGAAGTATCTCCAAATTCAACATCACGATTGTTTCTCGTCACCAACGCCTGTTTATCATCTGAAAACTGAGATAAAATCTTAACTTTATTTTTCTAATCATTTTAAATATCTTGACCACAAAACTCCAAAGATTTAATACCAAAAACTCTAATTATAATTTATCTATTCATCAGTGCATTGAAATATATTTCAAAGTCTTCAGTTTAAAGCCAAACCGGTCTTTTGAGTTTTGTCTTGATAAGACTGTAATTATCTCATTTAATCATCAGTATATATAATATCTTTGTAATGTCAAATGTGACAAGTCGTGTTTTTGTGAACTCTGGATTATTAAGATATTGTAACAGAACTACTACAGCTATAAGGATAAATTTTATATCATTTTAAAGATTTTTCTTAGTCGATTATCGTGATATGATTCATTTTCAAAACTGAAGGATATTTTTAGGATAAAAACGTGTTTTTACAAAATATTTTAGAATATTTTTGAATTTTAATCACATTAGTAATATTTTGATGAGTGATCGATGTCAAAGGATTAATGACGACCAAATGAAAACTGAATTGATCTGTCAAGCATTCGAGACACGGGAATAATAACTGATTAAGGCAGAGGATAATTCAATCTTCTAAGTTCAATTATGCTAATTTTCACAATATTACTAGCTTCAACAATGGTCAATAGCCTGTCAGACTTGAGTTTTAGCCGAATTCCAGTGCAAGTGGATTACCGACCCCCCTCGAAACAACACATCCGACCTAAATATAATGACCTACTAACCGTACAACCGATTGAGGTCATATCTGTCAAGCGATCAGCTGATCGTGCGATACACCAAAACAAAAACAATGTGAATTATGATAACCTGATATGTATTGACACAAAGGGAAAGCACTCCTACCCTTCTTCCAGCAAGTTAGCCCTGCTCAATATACGCGCTTTGAAATCAAAAGTGGACATGGTTAAAGACTATATCATCGAAAAACGTTTGGATATCTTCGCCCTCACGGAAACGTGGTTAGATGATTCATGTACATACGAGTCGGAGGAGGTCACACCATCCGGATATACGTTTCTACGTGTCGATCGTACGAATAAACGAGGAGGCGGCGTAGGATTGATATCACGAGAGGAATATAAGCCTAGGCTTTTGAAAACCGAACAATATACAACGTTTGAACACTGTATAGTGGAACTCAAACATACGACTACACTCAAGATAGTAGTCATCTACCGCCCACCATCGACGTCAATTTCCCTTTTTATTCAAGAACTGACTAAACTATTTGAGGAAACATGTCTCGGGGATCAAAACACTGTGGTGGTTGGAGATTTCAATATTCATTTTGAAAATGATTCGGATACCGCAAATAGACAATATAAGGAGCTACTACACGCGTTCGCCCTCATACAACATGTCAGGGAGTCAACACACTGCAAGGGTCATATTTTAGATCATGTAATCGCACCATCATCGGAAACTATAGTCGTGTCAAACGTACATCTCGGATCACAGATTTCAGACCATTTTACTGTGCTTTGTGATATTTCAATAAAGAAGCCCGACAGCAATGTGAAATCGATAAACTACCGAAAAATAAAGGAAATCGACATGGATACGTTTCGGAAAGACCTACGTGCCTCAGTATTGTGTAATGAATACACAACTATGGATCTTAACTCTCTCGTCGATTCGTATAACAAGGAACTTGGTGCACTTCTGGATAAACATGCTCCAACTATTACCAAAACGATACGACAGAACGCTAGGGGTCCTTGGTACGATCACACCATACATACGGCGCGGAAACGCACGCGGGTTGCTGAGCGACGTCATCGCAAGGACAAATCAACGGAAACCTATGCCGAATTTCGACGTTTTGAAGGGCAATACCTCGATGCCTTGCATTCAGCCAAAACCAGGTATTACAGAGATCTAATAGATTCTAATGCCTATAACCAGCGCCAGCTATTTCGGACCTTGAATAAAGTAATGCATAGAGAGAAGAAAAATCCCCTACCTGAGTGCGATAACTCACGACAGCTAGCCAATGACTTTAATGATTATTTTCATGAAAAGGTTGAGAAAATTCGGGTGTTGTTTTCGGAAAACAACGAACAGGCATTTCAATATGATAGTGACATATGCTCAGACGATCGCGCCAAAGGCGCTCTACACTGCCTAAGGCCTCTTGAGTCAAAAGAAGTTGAGAAACTAATCCTACAATCGGCGTCGAAGCAGTGTGAACTAGACCCCCTTCCCACCGCTCTGGTAAAGAACTGTGTTTCGGAACTTTTGCCAGTTATTACAAGGATAGTTAACTTGTCCCTCGAACAGTCGTGTTTCCCGGATAAGTATAAATGTGCTGTGGTAAAACCCCTGTTGAAAAAACCTGGTTTAGACCCTATTTTCAAGAACTATCGGCCAGTCAGTAACTTGAGTTTTGTGTCTAAAATTATAGAAGAAGCTGCAAGTCTCCAAATTCAGGACCATATCAAAACAAATGGATACTACGAAAAGATGCAGTCGGCATACAGGTCGAAACATTCAACCGAAACAGCGCTCATTAAAGTATTGGATGATGTTCTTACGTCGCTGGACGAAGACAACGTGGTGTTTCTCTCTTTACTCGATTTATCGGCGGCGTTCGATACGGTGGACCATGCGTTATTAATCGAGCGCCTTCGTCGTTCCTTTCGAATAACAGGTTCAGCCCTAGAATGGATACGCTCATACCTCACGGGCCGCTCAACAACTGTTTTCATAGATGGAAAGTACTCGGATAGTAAGGTTTTGACCTGTTCTGTGCCCCAGGGGTCTAAGCTCGGACCCCGTATGTACAGCGATTACACATACCCCCTTGGTAAACTCATCCAAATCTTGTTGATTTTATACCATTTGTACGCAGACGATACCCAAATTCAAAAGTCTTTCAATCCCCGAAAGGCTGGTGCCGAAGGTCAAGCTCGCGACGTGATTGAACATAGTTTTTCTAGGATTTCCGACTGGATGTTTAACAACAAACTGCGCTTAAATCCAGAAAAAACCGAATTTATCATCATGTCAAGTCGTTCCAATGCGAAACGTGTATCGACCGATAGCTTGACATTGAATAGTGAAGTAATAAAAGCCGCTCCAGTGGTACGCAACCTCGGGGTGCACATGGATAGTCACCTCACTTTAGATGCCCAAATCGCAAACGTCCAGAAACAATGCTATTACTACTTGAATTGGATAAGAAAGATTAGGAAATCTCTTTCTAAGGATACCACGAAATCAATTGTACATGCCCTTGTGATTGCGAGAATCGACTATTGTAATAGTTTATATGTGAACTTGCCCAAAAGAGCTATCGAGAAACTCCAGCGGATTATGCGATCGGCAGCGCGCTTAATATCGCAACCATCGTGGAATGCTAGCATCACAGAAGTTTGCAGAGACCTGCATTGGTTACCTGTAACGCAACGATCTCAATTCAAAGTTCTGACTCTAGTTTATAAAGCGTTACATAACGAGGCCCCGTCATATATTTCGGAAATGCTTCATTACTACCAACCAAAAAGAACACTGCGGTCAACTAAATCAAATCTGCTGGTAGTCAAAAAGACCCGCGTTCGATATGGCGCACGGGCGTTCAGTGTTTCCGGTCCGTCATTATGGAATGATTTGCCCCAAGAAATCCGTGACTCGAACTCTTTTTCGATCTTCAAACGCAAGCTCAAAACATATTTATTTCAAAAGGCTTATTGTTAGGTTTATTTGTTCTATTTCAACGTCTTAGTTCATGTAAAATTCTATTTAGTTTCATTGCAATTGTAAAGCGCATAGGTGTCTTTTTAAAGGTTTTAATATGCGCTATATAAAAACCATTAATGTATGTATGTATGTATGTATATATATTTTTTTAACATTTACATTATTGGTACACACAACAGGATATTATTGTTGGATCACGACCCAATTATCTAAAAGGTTCCGATAGTGAAATCGATATCACAAGTAATGTTTGGCTTAAAGGTTCCGAAGAGACATCAATGATCATGATGGTAAAGCCTCTCATTATCGCTTAAAATAATGTCTCTTCAACTCTCCGTTCAATCGAAACATCATTTACCGCAGGGGTTTACCTTGGCGGTCGCACGGTCGACTAACTTTTTAGAGTTAGTCGCCCGACGCGCGACTAACTTTTTAGGTTATTTCGTATATTTTTCCGGGTTCAGTCGATTATTTATGCAGAAAAACTTATCAATTTTCTTATAAACTAAAATTTCGCTTGCGCCTTCGGCGCATGAATTAAAATGTCGACTTTAATGATGAATCATACAATTCAACTTGATATCCATTAACATTCGTCGACAGTAAGTATCTCTTATAAGTATTAAATGCGAAATTTCGTCTTAAATTGTTTACGTACATAGAAAATTATTGGGTTGCTATGAACACATGTTGTATTTGAAAGCTTGAACCGATTAATATGATGGCGTCCTGTTATTTATTACATTTTTTTCGCTAATTTTGATTTTGCTTTGGCTTCTATTAGGATGGCTTTACCAATTTAACATACTATGAATAGATTTCGAGATATAGTCAATGAACACATTTCGCTCGCGCCGACGGCGCTCGCATTCTTAAATCTTGCATCTCAATCATATTTCAACCAAATCAACGATCTTATTACAGACAGTGGGTCATGCATTGATTTGGTTATATTATGATCTAACTAAGTATTATTTACGTGCATCATGACTTTAAAAAATCCGGGCGACTAACTTTTCGGTCGGGCGACTAACTTCTTGGAGTTAGTCGCACGAGCGCGACCATCAGATTTCGGTTAAGGTAAAGCCCTGTTTACCACTTCTAGTCCGGGTCTCGCAGAGGCCCTATGAGCACTCCTTTAACCAATTAAGGGGCCATTTGGAAAATCCGGAGACCAGTGGCCACAGGGAATTTCGAGCTCTGAAAGTTCATGACCAAGTCGTCTATATTGCCTTTTCAAAATGTCTTGCATATACAAATAGCGACGA
Organism: Hydroides elegans; assembly: GCA_001703475.1. Taxonomy (NCBI): domain Eukaryota; kingdom Metazoa; phylum Annelida; class Polychaeta; order Sabellida; family Serpulidae; genus Hydroides; species Hydroides elegans. The sequence continues at coordinate 15,091 of LQRL01117796.1, forward strand.
CTGACATTAAAATGCCTCATGGCTTTGCCAAGTCACCGGATAGATGAAGACAGGTGGACAAACGGTTTTCCTCAATACCGGAAACCTCAAAGTATTTGAGGCTAATAGATAGATTCCCGAAACGGTTTGGAAAAGGGACACTTAAAAAATATATGAATTTATCACAACAATACGATAAAACGATCACAAGGAGGGTGGTGCTTAATGGTATCAGTGTTTTATGAACGAGAATGGCAAAGTTGCGTTCAAGAACAAGTATTCTTATGGACCTCTATTTTTCAACTTCAAGATTAACCAATCACAATTTATTCATTTTTCTATGCTTTGGGAAGTATCTAGGAAGTAAATATTATCGTCTAATCACACTGCTTTAATGCCTGATTGTTTGGGGGACGTAACTATGATGTGACATATACTGGTCTGGCAGAATATTCTTATTTAAAAAGCGCAATGCATTTGTTGTTTCTTCTAAGGTTGTGGACCTCTATCCTTCAATTTTAACATTGACCAATCACAATTTTTTTATTTTTCTATGTTTGGGGAAGTATCTAGGAAGTAAAATGTATCGTCCAATCACATTGCTTTAATGCCTAATTGTTTGGGGGATGTAACTATGACGTGACATAGATCATAGGGTAGATTTAGGGACATAAGGTAGATTTATATTAACAAAACAATTTTACAAGCACTGAATATCATGAAAAGTTGTCCATTAATGTTTTTAACAATTTCGATATTTTCTTCATTCAATTGTGACAACATATCCTGAATTAAAAAAAAAATAGATATATATATATACGAGGTCCCGGGCTTCAGGGCGGCCCAGGCCTCAGGGTGGCCCGGTCTTGAATTCTGGCATATACTTTATTGTTGCATGAACTGTTTAGTGCATAGTGACCGTCTCCATTAGTTGTATAATGTTTCCATTCAACATAGTTTCCAAAAATGGAGCATAAAAAAGTTATTCTTATAAAAGCAAATTTGTTACATATAATGACCCCTGAACACAGTCATGACAAAACAACACAATTGTGACGTGTTTCGCGTAGTTTTATATAGTAAGGCACTATTCTAGTGAAATGTTACTGTTAAGTAAGCTTTACGACTTTTGAATTCAACATTTTTGAAGGAAAGATGCGGGTGGGCCGCCCTGAGGGCCTGTTATCATTAGCGACGACTGTTCGGAAATCATGTTTTATTTTTATGATAATCAATTCGATTCTTCAAAATAAGTT
>LQRL01117814.1:0-10241 GCA_001703475.1 Hydroides elegans
GGGGGGGGTTGGGGCTGGGGTTAATGGTAAGGTTGAGCGCCGGGGGGATGTAGGGGTAGTCATCAGGGGGAAATGCCCTGGACAAGTGTTAAAGTCGTGTAACCAAACTTTTAGCAGATCAGATTTTGTATATGTTAATATTTAAACATACTTGGATCTTCTTTATTAATCATATGTGATTTTCATAAAACAATCGAATCACATGCTTAATTATCTTATCAGCGAAAGTGAAATTCATCACTTTGTATCAATATAAAAACCCGAGAACATACCTTCATATTCATATGAACTATTGTCTGTGGGTTATAAAAATACTTTGTATCAAGTCATATAAAGTTTATCGAAATCGAAATTATTAAAAAAAAAACATTTAAATAACTGGATCACACGACGCAACAAATAATAAAAAATGTCTCAGCGAATGCGACCTTCCGAAATCCGGTACATTCAGGACGATGTTTCGCGCAAGTTTTCGGACGGGCGTGATATTTTGGAAACATTTCGCGACCTTGTTCGCGGGTACGCAACTCCAGACAGTCTTGGGCCAATTGAAGTTGTTCCCTACGGTGGACTATATTACGCCTACGATGGAAATCGGCGTTTGCTTCTTTATAAGGTAGGTTGTTTTAGATATGTACATGCTGATGGCGGTGCATAGAAAGGTGACTTTATCGATAAACATGTTATTTTGAAATAATTAGCTCGTGAATAGGGGATGCGTTTTGGTTTTGAATATTGCAGATGTTATAAGTTTAAAACTGTATTATTGATTTAGACATATGTGATCTATTTCTTTTCTAAATATGATGAATTAAACACTCAAAATTGTGTTAATTGTTTCACTCCACTGCAATAACTTTTAGAACGAAATCGTAGTTAAAGTGAAATTCTTAAGTGCATGATCACTGATGAGCTAAAATTATAGTTAAGTATATATCAAACGCAATGGATGGGAAGAATTAAACAGTAATTAGAAGTGAAATGCGCTCATGACATAAATCTTAAAAGTGTGCCCAAATGGCCAAATGTTTGATTGCTTTTATTTTGATTTGCAGAAATTGGAATCAGCAGGCCGCATTTCAACGATTCCCGTAAAAATCAAGCAGCGAACGGAGGCCGGTGTCATGATGAAATATTCCACGAAGAATTGCGGAGCTTCTGTGCGCGTTCGTAGCTTTCCAGACGTAGACGGCGCGTTGAATCAAATTCTCTGGCAGGGATAAAATGGAAGACAATTATCGAGAGAGACTTAATTCGCTTTATTATTAACAAAACATTTAATTGATTTGTTTGAGTTTATACGAACAAGTAAAATATCACACGTTTGTTCCGATTGGAAATGAGAGCTTGCTAAATTTTCAAAAAAAAATCTACAATGTAAAGACCAAGCTCTTAATCTATTACCCACCGAAATAAATTACATTTTACCTTGCCTAATTTAACAACATTATTATATTAAGCTTTTTTGTTTGATTTGACTTATCAGAACAATCACGGGGTAATCTGCCATAATCAATTATTGTTCTAAAAATGCATGGATAATCATTTTTATTTATACTTTTAAGCATATGTTCAGTTATATAGTATGATACAAATCAAATCAGAAAAAGGCATACTGGTTTATATGAGAAAAATTCAAAACTGCTCAAATTATGTACAGTGTTTTTTTAATGACTTGTTTGTAATGATTAGATTTCCTTATCAGTTTTGAGTCACTTTTTTGGATGTTTTTTTGTGTGTGTCATTTAAGGTTCAAATAAAAACATTCAATGTACGTCCCATTGTTTTGATCAAAAACTATACATGTCAAATTTATAAATATCGTAGATAAGGAATGATAAAAGTGTGATATGAAACATTTTGAGTTATTATTTCGTAAGGATTTAGAACTTTCCGACTCGTTCTTATAACCAGAAATTAAAATGAAGCGACTAAAAACAATTTATGCAACGCCATTTTACATTGTAATCATTCGTGAAATTTACTCTTGGAAGCGGTATGGCCTTAAATTATTGATTATTCCTTGAGTAAGTTATTTCATCACCGGAATCCCATATGGTATATTTTGTCTGTGCTAATTTTTCTCCGTTTAAATCACGCCCCTCAACCACATGTCCAGTATCAGTAATCCATAAACAAAATCGATGTAAACAATTCTACTATTCTTATAGCAGTTGTTGTGTAAATATGGGGTCAATAATAATCTAAAAAGTCAGATTTCATGATAGGCACTCTTTTGTAAATTTTACCTCTTCAAAGTTGCTTATGTACGTTGTGTTTTGTTTTATCTTTTTTTCATAACTTATTGGTTCATTATAATTGAAGTGCGAAAGACCCCAGTTTATCATTGCGCATTAAAGATAATCCACAATTGTAGGTGTACAATAATATTTGAAAAAAAACACATACATGTGATGAAATTATTAGAAATTCAAGAATCCAGAAACGTATATTGCCTTAGACCTCGTTCACTGCCAACACTTTGTTACACTCAAAAATATACATTAATCAAATTGTGTCTAGTTTATAACCTCGAGCATGCTGATTACAAATCTGAACTAGAACATTACAATTTTCAAATTCAGATGAATTGCAATTGATAAATTTGCAATTAAATTCTTAAACGTATTAAAAACTAATTCAAATGTGGTTTGAATTTAAATTGGAATTATTTCTTGTTATTTTTAAGGAAGCAGTGTCAAATTGCATATGTCTGTGATTGCTTCGCAAGGTTTGTCACCATATTGCGATTTTTTCAGTTGTTTATTGCCACATTTAGTCGCAGATTCAAAAATTGCAGGCATGACAGACCTATAAGTTTAAATTTAAGCCAACTCCAAATTTTTCGCTACTCTCTTTAGATGCCAATTATAGGTGTCGTCATCTAAAATAACCCCTCATATGAAAATCAATTTTTCAATTAAATTCGATTCTGTATGGAAAAAAAAAAGAATGACGCATATCCACTTATTTGCTTGCTCACACAACTCCACGTAAGTCACTTGTGTAGATCTACACAAGATAATTTCAGTATTTCTCTTTTTGGATAGGATCTAACTTGAAGGTGAGTTCATTTTATTCAACAATATAATTTCAAATCATCATTTGGTAATATATTTTTTATAAATAGTTCAAATTAATTTGATCGACTTAACTTAAGTAAACTTCTATATTTTTTCAAATTATGGAAAGTCTTTGTAGTCATAACTTTTCGATTCATTCATTGCATATAATTCTTGAATCTGAAATATTTAAAAAGGCATTTGATACCAAAAAGTTCTTTATTAAAGTGTTTATTACTTCTGGTTAATTCAAATTAACGAAATTAAAGTGTTTTAATCAAACTAATCCCATTGAAACCCATGTACTATTGAAATTATTATTCACACATAGTTAAGGAAAAATCTTCTGACCGAAAATTTGGTGCGTCATAATTGGCAAAAAAAATAATAAAGATATTTACAGATGATTGCTATATGCAACTTTTTGTTTATCATATCAATCGTAATTATGCTTTCTATTATATGTAAAAGTACGGTTGCATAATATGTCATGATTTCTTAGCAATGTCAATTTATGGTTGCTTAGCAATGTAAATTTTTGTCCCTCGTCATTTTTTCGTGTGATTTTTACCAAATGTTCATATATTAATTTTTATTTCACACATTTCAGATCTTGCCACACAAGCATTTGAGTTGCTAAATCACCATGCTGTTCTTGTTGGTTGTGACGTCACTGGCGTTCGGCGCCTACGCCGAAGTGCCTGGCATTCCATATTGCTCTCAGGAAATGTGCGGATGCTCGGAGCCAAGAGGTAATGTAAATGTATGGAATATGCATTCGTTCTTCCATTTAGTCACATTTCTATTATAATGTATTATATTAGTGTAAAACTGCGTTAAACTGAACTAAAATAACTGGGCATTTCAATATAGACTTGTGTTTGTGCTTTAAACATGAACATTATACAATGTATCAATGTGTGTTAATCAATGTATGCACATGATTTACTCTCTTCATCTATGCGTTTTAGATGTATACAGTTTTATGTAGTTTAAATAGCATTAACAATTGATTACTCTATTTTTCGAATTATTTGTCTATAACAGATAGCAATGCTCTTGGTACGATCATAACACTCCAGGAAACCGATCCCGAGACAGGTGTCCTCAGTTCCTGTGTGTGCCACTGTGGCAAGGTATGTCTACAGGTGGAAGACACCCCTATTTTGTACATCGATTATGTATGTCCATATAAAACGAACGTCTTGAAAGATAGGGATGTCCTCTACGTGGTTTTGACTAAGAGGATGGCGTAACGGTTCTATATATCAATTGCAAGGTTAAACCTGCGGTTATGATTGAAGCACGTCTGCTTAACCACAAACTTTAATTGTATTAGTTGAATATGTTTATATGTCTTAATATTTTATATTTCTTCTTCTTCTTCTTCTTCTTCTTTTTCTTATACAGTGCAGTCCTTTCTTCAAGTATCACGCACTTTTTATGAAACAAAATTATATTGGCGAAAAAAAATACACGCTCACCAAAACCAGCACAATAAAGCTATAACTCTATATTGAATAAAAAATTAACTTTATCATGGTTATGATAAAACAATACCAAACTGTTTTAAATAATACTTAAATGTACATGTGCAGGCAGAAAATGAAGGTTGCGTTTTGGGACAATGTGGATACGGATTGCGTTGTCTGCATTCGAAGCATACGCACACCAACGGCGGAAACATCTGCAGACGTGAGTATTCAATATGCTTTCCTAAAAAAATTCTATCGTTGAGTTAAGTTGTTCAAGAGCCTTAATGTGTAAACATATCGTTTGTCTACTCATCGAAAGCTACCTACTCATGAAAAGCCAAACCACGTTGTCAATACAAATATTATATAGTTGTACATGAGATTATGAAATCATATTTTAGTATTATCATTATTAATTGGCACTTATCGTCAACACGATATTTTTCACAACTCCAAATGAGTATAATCCGTGTTTTCTTTCCCAGCGCTGTGCCTCGATCCCAGCGAATACCGGGGCACGACCTACCAAAGCTGCGAGATCGACGTAGCATCAGACGCGGCGATTGTCGTTCCTCGCATTCTGACGTGCAGCGATTACGAAAGCCCCGTCAGTGCCATTAGGACGCAATCGGATGGACATATTGCGACTATGACCTTCCCTAACCCGTAGGTTCCATTTATTTTATATAGATAATATTAATCTATTGTCTATTTTCCTAATTGTAGCAATGAGGGATTTAAAATATGTAACGTTATATATATATATATATTTGATCTGGTGCTGCCCGGTTCGTGAACCATTTCATGTAATCGCTTCGAAATTAACAGAACATATAGTATCTCTTCCTCAAGTTGCTTGCTTGTTGATATCGTAAGCGTTTTATAACAAATATTTCGAATGTCGAGTTATTGTATACATCATGTCATCGTGTCAAAAATGTTTCTATACATCATTTTAAAAATAGATTTATAATGACAAATATTCATCTTCATTATAAGAACTATTTATTTTCATTATTATAAAATATCTCTTCATTATAAAAATTATTTTTTCCTTTACAGCTGCGAGATGTCAAACTCGAACGCGCGCCTTATTGGCGACCAGGATTTCGGAGGGTTCTGGGAAATCGAATATTCCCTCGGCGCTTAAATACGTGACATGAATTCAGATCCGATAAAAAAAACAACAAACAAAAACTCACAAAATAATATATGCAAAAAATATATATGTAAACAACAAGTCGGAACTAATAAAAACATAGATAAAAAATCTTTAACTGTCTAAAAAATATTCTATCGAAAATATCACTATATTTGGCTGATAAGGCAATTTAAGTTTGTTATGGTATTAATATTCTTCATGTTTAAATGTGCTTACTTAATATTCATCGAGAATGTCCTCATATTTCGAATTATATAACATTATAAATAGTCTATGTATACTATAATATATAAAGCTCGGGATATATTTTCGAGATATATATGATTGCATGAGTATGATGATGATATTCGAATTGTTATTAGAAATAATAATGGTCATGTGAAGTGTAATGCACGGATGATTGAAAAATAAATTTCGTTTATCTGACCTTGTCTTCCTTATTCCGCTAGTCCACGTTAGTTTGAAATTTATACCCGTTGGAGATCAAGTATTATTTTAGATTTTAAAATTTAGTCTTGTATTTAAAAGATTGCTTGTCCTGCATTACTGTTACAGTTTCGGGCAAAATCCCAGTGCGATATTAAGTTATGTATCTCAGCGCCCAGGAAGGGGTGCCTGATTTGAATCACTTCCGTTTCTTGACATGCTCAACTCAATTTTGAGATCGCCCTGTATGCCTACATGTTTATTTCGTTGTATCTCTCCCACTCGCGCTCTCTCTCTCTCTCTAGCTCTCTCGCTCTCTCTCTCTATATATATATATATCTATCTATCTCTCTCTCTTTACATTAAACTTCTCTCTACCTACTTATTTATCTAGACTCTAGCTATCCCCTATCTCTCTCTCTCTCCCTCTCACTCTCTCTCTCTCTCTCTCTCTCCCTCTCTCTCTTTCTCTCTGAATCGACAAAGTTCATCATCAAAAGTGTCATTATACAGGACAATGGAGGTTGAAGTATGTTGTTATTGCGTAATTATTGTTTACATCAGACCGTCAATATCATGAAAGTGAAAAAAAACTATTGATGTTATAGATAACATCAGAGGGATGTATCGTTATATATGTAGAGACTCTATCTAATATAAAACATCAGGTAAGTGTTGAAGTTTATAGACGTTTTAAGACGACATTCTTCATCGATGACGTAGGACAACGTGGTACCAACTTCGAAATGAACTCGGACGTTAGTCGATCAATCAGAAAAGGTTTGAATATAAATGGACGTCTGAAAAAAAACAACGTTAATAAGAACTTTCTTTCCGAGTAGGTCTTTTTTAGCATGGCAAAGATCTGTCTGTGCTTAATTATACTCAAAACGTGTGTTGATTAATGTTTTTGCTTCTTTAAATGCATTTAATTAAACAGCTGACATCATCATAGAACTGTCATAAGAAACCACTCAGCAAAGATAAGAGCAGATTGATCAAAAGTCTCTCTCAAGGATACTACTGTTAGCCCGATAAATAACTGATACTAAAAAATGATACTAATAAACAGTGCAAATTCAACCCATTTGAAAAGTGTCCGGACTGGATCGAAAATATCGACGGACATTTTATATGATTTCATTCACTGAAAAAAAAAGAATAAATAAATCGATTTTCGAATTCTTCATCCAACATGTGATTTCAATCGTATTAGGATTTCGCTTTTAGACCACCTCATTTTACAGTCTACCAGTTTAAAATCACATTTCTTTTTAGCGTACCTACCTATATATCTCCTAACAAAATAAATCCAAAATGTAAAAAATATCAAATTTATTGAAAAAGTTGTTCCGAAATTCGTGAAGCTCGAGCACAATTTTTGAATTTTTGTAGCTAGATCAATTTTAAAAAGGGACACATTTTTTGAGGAACACATCTAAGGGTGCTCTTCATTTACTTAATTAGGGGGTTCGTTTATTTTTCAGTTACAAAATTAATTTTGGTTATGGAAGTATCAATTTGAAATTCATTTTGAATATGCCATAGCTCTACGAATTCATTTAGGTCACATTTTTGAATAACTTATAAATATTTGCAATGTTGCAATTCACTGAAGCATATAAGGATTTATTACAAATTCTTGCGATAGCACGAATCTACTTCATTTCGTTTCTTAATATTTCCTTAATATTCTTTTATTTGAATAAATATGTCTGCCCATTTTCCTGTAGCAAATGCACTTTGGAGAGCAAAATGTTGAAGTGACATGCACTTTGCAGCACAGATTTCTCTTTTTTTTTCATTTACATTTTACCTTAACCATAAATTTTCTACGAAAAAAAAAATCGTCAATCCATAATCCATGTACGGATATAGTTCAGTCAAGAATTTTTGAAAATCCAAAGACAAATGTATGATGTATCACACTTGTATCCATTAATATGTTTGTAAATAATTCGAAAAATATTTGATAAGTTGTTTAAGCGGTTTTATTAATTAAATTATACGGATTAATTGTGGAACTACTTTTAAAGGGGTGACGTGGCCATGTATACAAAATGGCGATATCAAAGGCACCTGTTTATATTATATGACTGTTTAATTTCATTGCCGTATATTTGCGTACATTTTGAAGCACCTCTAATAATATAATCGAAACATGATGGAATTTTCCACATATTAGATTATATTTGACCAAGGTTTTTCGCTTGTAATTATGATTTAACTGGCAATTGCTTTTTTACTAATGAACAAAAAGATTTTTGCATATAATAAATGACATAAAGCATGAAATAACCAATTTTATAACAGCTAATAAGTGCTATATGAAAATAATCCACGATGGATAGCGCAGTATTAGTATTATTATTTTTGACAGTTTTACTTTTAAGTATTATTTCCTCAGAAACAACAGAAATCAAATCCGATTCCGAACTGAGTATTAGCTCGGCACAACTTACCTACGAATATCGGGATAATAAAAATGGATTAATAAAACAAGGGACCACCTATAATGGTCGATACGCAAGGGATAGTATTTTAGATTCAATCACAGGGCAGCTTATACATGTACAAACTGACGACGGTCTAAACCATGGATGTACTCCTATACTCAATGTGCCCAAAACTAAAACTACATGGATAGCCCTGGTGCAAAGGGGACTATGTCGATTTGAACATAAAGTGATGAATACAGTATTGCTTAGTAATGCATCCGCGGTTATTGTTTACAATAATATGGGAGATGAGCCGCTGGTCACTATGGAACATGGAGGCAAGTATATCGAATTTTGTTTTATCATAAAGCCGTTACGCCTCTCGGCGCGACTTCACCCGACGTCGGTATTACGCAGATTCGGGCCCATATTAAGGTTTTGCGTAAGTCCCTTTGACCCGAAAGTGACATCAAGCGGACTATCCTTGCAGAGTCGATTAATTGGGCTTGGATCAGCGTTGCATCGAAAAAAATATAGCATGTCATGCTATGAAGGTTTCCTGTAGCAAACGTAAATTATATAACAATTCAATGACAATTTGACTCCCATTGATATTCTATCAATATATTTTACTATTACAGAACCATGAGGTACATCATCCACAAAGCTGTATATGTTTTAACAACGTCATACATCCTAACAATACAATTATCCCTTTTACACAATTTAAATCTTACAAAAAGGTGTTCACTTTTCCAAGCTAGCTCAACTGTTTCTCTTTTTCTAGCAGATTGCAATTGGGCCGAAAAGGAACAAATTTTGGCGAACAAAGAGCGTTGAATACGATTCTTAATACAATGTACAGTCGCGCGCGTTTCTAACCCAACATGGAAAAGCTAAACGTTAAACGATAACCGCCAAAACGCTAAACGTTAAACGCTAAACGATAACCGCCATTTCTTATCGTTTAACCATAAACGTAAAACGATAAGAAATGGTCAATCAAATGTGAAAGTGGGGTATAAGAATTATCGTAATGAGTGTTTAACATAACCTCTAGAATGTCCTGGCTACCCGTCCAAAGAACCAACCAAAATTAATAAACTCGAGTGTTTATATGATTTTTAAAAGCATATAAAGCCTCATTCATGCCGAACCAGAAAATATAAGAACATATGCTATATAACACCGTATTGCACATATACCCGCCCTGATCACGTGCCAAGAAACGCTAAACGCTAAACGTTAAACGCTATACTCTTATATTACAACCCTTTAAACGTTAAACGCTAAACGCTAGAAAGAATGTAGGGTTAGAACTGCGCGCTACTGTATATCAGATATTAGAAATACTAATTTTTGCTTCTATAAGTCATTTTTATAATCACAACATAAACTATAATCATCTTTAAGAAAGAAAACTTTTTTTAAAATTAAGTTATAAGCCCGCTGCAATCTGCTGGGGAACTCCTTTTGTAATGAAATTCTCGTGAGGTGCTCTTCTCATTAAAACATATCAAAACCTGATCGCCAAACGAACAAACGAGCATCAATTATCATTAAAAAATCAAAATTATTGTGCCAAAGGAAAATTGATCATATACTTCATACATGTTTCCAAATTTGCTATGCGACTAACATACAAATGTATCTGTTTTTTTTTTTTTTTTGGGGGGGG
>LQRL01117820.1:0-12571 GCA_001703475.1 Hydroides elegans
GGGGGGTATAGACCTTTCCTGTTAAACTGGAGGTATAACGCTAGCAACAGCGATATTCTTATATATGATTAAGCGATACTAATTGGCACAATCCGCCTAAAAACACAATATTTTGACATTTGATTCACATTTTAATCAAGCTTTTCATTTCCATACCCATCACTTCGTCGTGAAATACGTGTACACCGCTAAAACCAACCACATAAAAAAAAACATTTTGATCAACATAATGAGTGGTCATCGTGGTCATTAACCCAGTGATAAGACGTATCACATTTTCGATAGGAAGATCCGTGTGCATTACGGAACTAAACTACGCGTGATGATTTATTGCTTGTAGTGTTTTATTGCTGTGTGTGAGCGGGGTTATGTCATACGTACCAACTAAAATGAATTTTTTGTGCATTGTTGACAAGGTTTATCCATCATTTTATAATGTATTGGTTTATATACTAATGACCCATGTGAAGCAAATGAAGAAACAAATGCCATCCTGTTTTATGGATTAGAAATATGGTCAATGTGAGGAAATCCCAAATCATCCCTTGTAGTAGAACAACTAAACCCCAAGGCTTAAATTGTTTACCGAATCAATGCAATGATTTTTAGAATCATATCTTGCTTTAACACCGATCCTAACAAGGGATTTTTTTTTTAGGAAAAAAACAATGTTTCAATAGATAACCTATCACTGATAATTAAATCCTATATTTACAAATTAAAAATGCATAATAACGTTTTCAGTGAAAAGGAATTCAAAAAAGAATTTGAGATGAGAATATTAGCAGATAAAATGTATTGAAATTCTCATGTATTTTATAATAAATGGAAAATGTTTAACCAATTGAGTAACGAGATAGAGAGTAAAATAATGTTTTTTAATCAGACTAAGATACTTTCACTGTATTATGATGTATGTTTAATGTATGTTATAATTGATATTGTTATTGTTGAGTTGTTGGGTCTTAAAGACAAAATAGTTATGTAAATGTGAGAAAAGCTATTGTTATGAACTATTTGAAATACCTATTGTAAACTTGATGTAAAAGAATGCACACCCGCCCATACTTTGCAAATTTAAATTGAAGTATAATTGTCTTTCTTTATATTTCTCAGGGCATTGGTGGTATGTACCATGTGTCTGCAGCTGTTCGTCTACTCGTCCTCGGAGAATCTCGACATCGAGGACTACTCGTACCCCATGTATGGCGGAGATGACGACTACCCGCCTTATGAGTATGATCGTAAGTTACATCGTTGCATATGTTATATTTATTAGAAATTGTCTTTAGAATGTCATATATCAGTTTTGTTTTAGTGTTAGCTTCCTATGTTAAGATGGTTTTCCTTGCTAGCCGACGTATTACACGAAATCTATCTTATCGGATGCAAGCTTGCATCGCATTCTATAAGATAGCTGTGTTTAAAATGGTTTTATTGAGTTCTCAAGAGTCGTATTTTTATTGAAAAGCAGTGCAATCTCAACGCAAGGGCAAAATAACCCCTAAAAGTATATCATATCCAACATTGAACATTCCATCTTCAGAGTGTATCAGATCTGGTCTAAGGAGTTTGAACGCAGCTCGTCCATGAAACAAAAACTTGCGATCAATAATTGCTTTCTATATAGCATATTAAAAGAACCCTTAGATAAAAGTTTTTATACGTGGATATGGGGGAGATGTTGTAGGGTCCTTATTATGGGTTAAAGCACCTAATCGTAATGACAACACTAATCGAAATTCGATATTTATATATACAAGCTATACAGTTACATGAAGCCGCGTATTCAATATTCTGTCACATTTTCTAAAATTACATGCTTGATAAGAAAAATAAGTTCAATCTAGTTCGCAGATAATATAGAATGGTTACCTGATAAAATGGCATTGTGAAGCTGTGACACAAACCTATATCAATTACAAGTATGCTTGGAATATAATGGTATTACAAAACATATTTAAACGATCCGATAACGTTTGAAAAATACATATTTAAATCATGGCTCAAATTATTTATAAACGCTATTTTGATTTTTAAACATCTTAACAATTATAATAACTTTTATAACTATTTTTTTAAACGTTTGGCCGTAACTTTAAATATATATTTTCAAACGTAACAAACCAATCAGGGGCTTAGATGGTAGATCGTTATACACCGATTCTAGCCCATGCATATTGTTTAGAATAGGACTGGCACAGGACCCTAACTCGTTGGAAGCAAGCTGGAGCTTCTTTCGTAAAGGTGATTTCTTGTAAAGTCTAATCGATCTCGACCTCCTTAACGTTTGAAAATGGAAACAGTCCTATCAAAAACATTCACGAAATACTCATTTTAACTGTTAAATTGTCATTAATTTTGTAGCTAAATATGAAAAGATATAAAAAAGGGCTAAATACGACTGTCTTTAGTTTGTAGCATTTCCGTGTATTATACCTAGTTTTCCTCAGACACGCCTTTGTTTAATGCCGAGACAGAAACCTTAAACATAGAGGAAAAGGAATAGTCATCGACGCAGGGTCAGAGTCGGATTAATATACATCAATATTTGATTTCCTCTGGAATCGGAGGTAAACATGTATGTGAGTGCTTTATTTTAATACAAGAGAAAAAGAGGCATTATGATAGCGTATATTTTCATATGAAGGAATAGAGTTTATATGCTTTTTTTGCTATTTTTTTTGTCCTACATATAAGGGCGAACAGGGGGCGCGCGCCGAGTGCGCACCCTCTAAATCCGCGCCTGATATATGTATATCAAAACGAAAATCTACTACTTTAAAGAAAAAATCGACAGCATTTTGACGCAGTCATAACAATAGTTAAAGTTTCAATATATAACATTTATGGGGGGGGGGCGTTTCTTATATTCGAATGGAATGTATTGTTTTATTGTTACACAGCCATGGATAAAATGTAAAATTGTCATAGCACATTATGTGACAAAATGAATAAATTAGAGTAGAAATAAATTGTCTTCGATCCATTTTGTCTTTAAAAATTACTTAAAACTAGAAATGCGTATAATTTGCGATTAAGTATAGGTTATCGAATAGGCAAGAGTGCGGTCTGGGAAATACAAGAGCGTCGAGACGTTCTTGTTTTTCCAGACCGCACGAGGGCCTATTCGATAACCGGCTTATTGTATTGTTCATTATAAATTGAAATGTTCCCCTTTAATCCTTTTACCTGGATTGGAATAAAATGCAACCTCGACCATTCACTCCATTGTTTCACTGGTCATAAGTTAATTAAGTTGACAGTTTGTCGTTGAATGTCAACTCATTTTCGATTGATAATGTATGACACTTTGTTCGTTTTATATTTTCATAAAACTGCATTTTACTCTGCCTTATATATTGGCCACAAGTTGCAAATATATAAAATGAGCGTCTAAACGCCTCTGTATTATCATATATTGGCATTGAAATTTCTAAAGAATCATGAAATAAATAAATATATGTCCAAGTATTGAAATCTTTCAGGAAATACAGGAAATACAGAAAAGCGACTGGCAGCACCAAAATAAAGAAATAAAGATATCAATTTCACATTTATGTTTTCTTTTCTAAATTTAAAGTCTGTGATGGAATAATGGAATCTTTTTCTGAAAGGTTGTGAAACGTTCATGGTTAAATCAAACTCGACCTATTGTGTAATGAATCGGAGATGAAATAGTATAGGGGATAAAACGTATCCGATTCTCAGACTAAAATGCATTGCTTTGTAAGGTAAAGCCTAGAACCGGGTCAGTGGTCCTATACATTCTTTAAGTTGATAATCCAATGATTATTGTAGGAGAACTAGCAACATCGACCTAGGTAGGTAGCAATAAGGGAGTATTTATTGAGCCAAATAAATAGTGGTGGTATCAGAATAATTTCCATATGTGATATTACAACAAAAGAAATTCAGAATTTAAACGTAGAAACCAATAATATAACAACACAGCAGTGTGTGTAAAAGGGGCTAGAGAGGAACATTGTACTATTATACAACGATACATCCTCAATAGACACAAATAAATACGTTTTTGATAAAAGCTAAACGTATAGACTAAATACATGTATTTTATTTTTTTTCCAATTCTTTTGTCTTCGAATTTAAAGCAATCCATGCATTCATGCACAAAAAGTAAAATTGGAAGCTGAGGTGCAGACCTTCTAATGAAACGACACCAGATTGTAGTGCTATTGGCTTTTTAGTTGATTTCCTGAAATTGGACTAGTTTAGTATTTTTTTCACTTCTCCCATGTTTTTTGTTATCTTTATGAATACAGATAATGTACCCTTATGTCTGTGTTTTGTGATAAAAACCCAACCTTGTTACTAGACAGAGATAAAATGTAAACTTTTTACTCTGGCGTTAACGGATGGTTATCTGTTTTTATTTATTTTAACACTAATTATACGGTTGCTGAATATGTAATAAGTTTGAAAGCTACTTGTCATGTCTGCCTCATAATGCACAAGTCGCACCCCGATTAATCTGAATCACTTAATACAATGGAAGCGTAATGCTTTTTAAAACGGGCGTTTAAACAAATAAATAAGCTCGACATGCCCGTTTAAGGTATCATACTTGAAGAATTAAAAATAAAATCATATAATTTGAAACTTAAAATTTAACATCTAATTACTTGTGTAGAAGAATGTAGACAACTTTGAATATAATAAATACTAGGCTTAACTTGTTAGTCTCCCTATATTAGATGAGGAACGGAATTAACGCGGGCGTATCATTGTGATTGCTTACAACATGGAATCTACATTGATTTCAAGCGATGACCTTATCAAAGGATTATCCCGGTAAAGGACCCGATAACGATTCCAAATTGTGTAAATCAATATATATTTTTTTATCCCTTCAAGTTTAAATAAGAGGAAGGAAGTCCATTTTTCTGGACGTCCCGATTTATAGGGACGTCTCTGACTTGATGAAATATGCATGTCCCTTCAAGTTGCATTAAGCGAAAGCGTGAGGTTTACTGGTCGAAGATGTCCATTTTTCCGGACGTCTGGATTATTAGGGACGTCTGCGACTTGGTAGAAGATGTCGAGACAACTCATATGGCTACTGAATTCTAAAAATTTCACTAAGTTTTTCAGCCGACTTTAAATGCCGTGCTGGTGGGGAGATCAAAGTGTGAAAACTCATAAGTTTGTAACATTATATACTTTTTGTGACATTATAAAAAGTGAACCAGTAGACTAAAGGCCCGTTTAAACGATGCGATTTTAGTTCACAATCTTTGTGTTTTGAACTGAGTTTTCTCATTTGAACACAGTTTTGAATTGAATTTGAGGTTGCATGGAACAGTTTGAAGGAATAGAACACGTCCTACTTTCTTACAACTTTCGGCACGTGTCTCCACTTCAAATGCCATTACTTGTCTGAGATCGCCCTGGATACCGTCAAGCATAGATAGTTTCTCATGGGTTTTGACACTTTTCGAAAATAAAACTAAGGTTATGTAATTAATATTGTATAATGCTACATAACTGGACTAATCAAATTAGTAGATTATTGCCTTAAATGACCAAATATTATCCTGAAATATAATTCATTGAATATAAAATATATGAAAAAGCTATATATGAAAAACGTATCTTTCGAGAAGTTATGGAGAGCCCGAATCCATTTGAGTATTCAATTTGCAGTTTGCTTAATTTCTTAGTTTGGATGCTTTGTTAAATAAAAATCCACATTATTGCCAATCCCTTTTCTTTAGCAAAACATATCGTGATCGTGATTTTGAAAATCCCTCCACAGAAGAGTAGCTCACGAGCTGTTCCCCAAAAAGGTGTTCCCCACCAGATTCCAGCTGGCTTGGACATTTTGAGGAATTTCATTCTAGCTTGGAGATTTTAGCAGATTGAGGAACACCTTTTTTGATAATTTCTTCATTTTTGTAACAAATATTGAGAACAATTATTTCGAAATTGATTAAACCTGCTTGCAATCATATAATAAATTGTTATTTACCATATATGATATGTAATTTAGTTATATTCAACATTTCAATTTTCGCGAAAGGTGTTCCTTTTCTGTTCCAAGCTGGCTAGAAAAGGAGGAACAGCCCAGCTGGCTTGGAAAAAATGAACACCTTTTTGCAAAATTTTAATTTTCAAAAAGCCTCATTTTATTGTTATTCATATTTGTAATGTCATTTTAAGGTGATTGAACAACTTTTTGAAAAATGTGTCGTGGGGTGCCCTTCTCCACAGTTCGAAAAAATCAAATATGCATTCGAATAAAAATACACATTAATCACATTTCATCTTGAGCATTCGTCGTCTCGTTTAAACACCAAGGTCAGAAAATCCAAAACTCATTTAAAAGTTTTATTTTGAACTCAGTTTGATCGTTTAAACGGGTCTTAACATATTCCAGACTAGTGCCGAATCGGATTGAAACAAAAGAAGATTGTCTGACAAAAGACAGTACATACATGTAAACGTTTGAGGAATTAACACGTACTCGCTTCTCTTTAATTTGATATCCGTTCCCTCAAGGCCTCAGACGCAAACTGAGCTTTAGCCCGGAATATGATATTCATGGTTATATTATATAATAAAAAAAGTAGTATCCAATCATTACAAATTTTATGTTTGCTTTTTTTATCAGGCATTCTACTGTGACGATGAGCGGGGCTTAGGGACTGGATGCAAGATGACATGAATATATTACAAGCTTATTAGATTATGCAATGATAAGTTAAATTATATCTGTGTAAGAACCTAAACAATCAACGTTAACAGAAGGGGTTAGGGATGAGGGTAAACGTAAATACAAATAAAGTGAAACAATCCGAATATAAAATAAATGTTTCAATGCAAAACATGCTAAGTTTATAGCTCAACATTAGGGTTTGTTGTATTCTATGTTTTTTTAATGCATAATCTAAGAAATAACTGCAGGAGTGATTTTTATTTTCAGTGTGAATATACTGCAATGGGGAGGTCCTATTTGATTGACATGAGCTATTTTCATTTTAAATCAGGCGTTGATAATGTCACATTTACATTGCTTGAATGCAAACACATGGTTATTATGAAATTCTAGCTTTACATTGTCTGTATACACACGTTGCTGTATTTGCAATTGAGGGAGATCACCTCAAAATATACAACTGGAATGAAAATAGTTAAAATGAAAATATATAAAAATAGCTGCCAGATGGATGTCAATGGACATATAATTCCCGTATTTGTCTTATATGTTACCTTTAATTTATGTTTAAGATACAGTTACGTGTGAGAACAACATTTCGTTTTCGTCTCAACGAAAAAACTTAAAGCCCCAAATTGAGAAATAAATGCATCCTCCCCAACAACCTCATACATGTATCTTCCCATATCTGCGTATATCACACCATATCTTACCACGCCCTGCACCCCAAAAAACATCTACATTATGCACTATGCCTGACCCCATATAAACCCGGTTCCGTCAATCTTTGATTCCAATGCCCTATTGTCTGTATTCGTCCCCGTCTGTCTTGAATCACGTGGCATTGCGTACGACGCGTTAAAGCGTATGTCAGTTCTTTTCATCTCGAGCGTATTGATGTCTATTAGCTTTTGATGTGTACCGATTATCGTATTACGGCTCGTTCCTGTGTATGTTCTCTGAGTTAGACAAACTTTGTCCTCGGAGGGTCGTGACCTTATTTCATTGGGGTCGTGTGAATGAGAATGCACATAGGTGACACCCTTTATGCCCTTGATCTGAAATATCGGTCAATATCGAGGTTAATTGTTGATCGTCCTACCCATTCGATAAGACATCGTGTGACGTCGAAAGGACGTTTTAATTGGGACCCCGATATAGGATTACGTTCAGAAGGGACGCCCGAAAAACGTTCATATGGGCCAAAATTAGAACGTCGTTTCGACGTCACTTCCGAAAACTATGTCTTTGGAATGCCTGTTGCGAACTTCTAAAACACTGATTTCGATTTCAGCAAAATGTCCAGTAAATACAATTTTTTATGGACTATGAAAGCGTCAATGCCCTATTTTGTCATGAATAAGCATTGGTCTATGTTCGATAGATTTTGACTGGGCCAACTAACAAGATGAAAGATACGTTTATATATTAATATAACCTTACACAAACTTTATCTAAAAATAAAAATAAAATAAGGTATACATCCGCTGATATTTTAATGCACTATTAAAATGATTGAGTGATTTCAATGTATATAAATATTTCCGAGTGACAATAGGTTACAATAGCAGACGAAACATGATCTCGTACTATCTCGGGTGTATTCCCACATTTTTATTCAACAAAACGACTGTCTGCTTTCAAAGGAGAACCAAACGTTCGCAGAGATATATATGAATAAAAAGACATTAGGTAGACAAACGTAAAATACATCTATATGTATTTATATTAAAAAAAACACAATAAAGGGTCAAGAAAACATAATACAAGTAAAATAAATTAAACATTCACACAAATTATCATTGACCCTAGGATAGTAAAACAGTAATGCAAACGCCCGAAGGGTGAACATTACTTTTACATTCCATCAGGTCAACAAATATCTTAATTCCCTTACGGGGAAGCCGATATTTCTATTATATTGCAGCATAGATAATCAGGTACCTAATTCATCAACACAATCAAAAGATACACATTAATACGATGTTGTAATAGACAGAAAAGAAACTAAATTGTTGACAAGTTGAAGAATCAATTTGTGTAAATGTTATGAATGGAGTGCGCTCAACAACGTATTTTCTTGGTTTTTATGCGTTTTTTGCTGACACAGTATGTTCGGTCTCGACACTTTTTGTTTACAATGTTGAAAGCTAGAAGTGCTGTTGACTTTTCGGTGAGATTTGAAGTGATTTTCTAAGTGTGATTTAAATTCATTAAGAGTTTCAATTGATGGCCCATACATCTACTTGTCATTTAAATCAAACGGTTCAATACCTTATTTATTGTTAACATTGCTTTTTAAGTGAAAGATAATGCAACATTAAATTGATACTCGTTAATAACAATTCATATTGTAAAGTGCACATGTCATATATAGCTAGTGATTCCCATTCATTCAGCAGGGTGTTACCCGACGTCCCGAAGATGGTTTAACAAAATTGGCTGTCTTGAAAATAAAAGATAGGCGATATCTATTCAACTGCTCTACATGTTAAGCGCGATCACTATATTAAACGACCATATTAAACATATGAATAGCATAAGGGTCTTGCTACATTTTATACATTGAAAGCGTTTCTTAGCTCGAAATATTTCCCATGTGTCCGTGCTTTAACATGTCTGGTGTTGTTTCTACACCGCTTGGTATATCGGTAACGGTTTGCAACAAAATATCTGAAGATTGTTTCAAAGGGTTCTGGTGACATGAGTAACTATGAGTAGCTGGGTCAACGACCCTAGGCATCATGCAATGTCTTTATCCATCAAACCAAATTATATGCAACAGCATGCAAAAACAATTTCAATATTTTGTGCGCAATAGATACCCATGCGAAATCGGTATGAAACCGGCGACGATTGCAAAAATCAGCAATGTTTATCCTGATTTGTATGTGGTACTCCAATAGTGCACAAATATGCATTAAAATTTGCAAAAAAGTGCAACAACGTTAATGCATATTGTTATCGTTAGTTTCAATCCATTTAAACATGGGCTTATGATATTTTACGTCTATCTGTGACAATGTGTTGTCTCCATGTGCGTGCGGAAACATGCCAGTCATTTCTAGGGGTGTCACCGGTGCGAACATGTGATACGGTGTATGAAATTTTAAAACGTATATACTCAGTTGGAGATACATACGTTTGGACTACTTTATTCCCTAGACTGTCTTTGTTCCCATAATGTTAATCGTGTTACTGTCCCGAAATTCATCACATCAGAAAGCGATTACTTTGTGTTCAAACTAAAAAAAAGTCTAAAAACATTTTGTATCTTTTTATTCGTCGTTTGAAAACGCATGCTTGAATATAAAACGTTGAATAAATATGCAAGAAAATTTAAATTGATCAAACGATAAGATAAAGACCAAAGGTTTTCTATCTGTGTATCTAACGGTGCAAGTCTGTGTGAAATTATTATAAATACTGACTGTCTCCGTGTTTTATTCCATACAAGTTCTAACTCAATTTTGATGTCACATATTGTCGCGTTGTAGTTGAAATGAAAAGCAATCATAATTTCTATATAAACCTCGTTTAAAAATGTAATATCGCATTAAGATTAAATTCGCAAGGATATTGCATAATGGATTAAAAATTGCTAACGTGTATAGAAATATGAGTTCGAGAACAATACGTAATAAAACTTCGCACAAAATGATGAATCAAAATCGACTTTAGGATAAAGACACCAGATCCAAAATCTCCAAAATGGCGTTGCAAAGCAGTGTCATTACTTTTATTCTATTTTATTGCTTCGCACAATGGACAATAGGCATTCCAATGGGATATGACCTCAGCCTAGCAGATAGCAGAACCAATATCTTCGACTTAAAACCACAGGCAGTGGCCAGCATAATAACGCATGACATATCCAGATGCGAGCCAATCGAAATCGAACAATGTAAAAACCTCCATCCGAATCTCACTCATACTGTATTCCCGAATGTATTCGGAGACGAAACTCAAATCGAGGCTTCGGTCGGTTTATTATTCTTTTATGACGTCATAAAGAGCCAATGTTCGCCATATTTGGAGTTATTTCTTTGTGCTATGTTCTTACCGCCTTGTCAAAATGGCGCCATCGGTGGATATCCCATAATGCCCTGTGCGAGCATGTGTAAACAGGTGCGCGGTGATTGTGACGTCATAATTGAGAAGCTGGGATATTATTGGTCGGCGGAATTCGAGTGTGAAATATTCCCGACGGAGCACGAGGCGTGTTTGTTCAATACACTGGTGTCGACTAATAATCTACCCAATCAGGAAGGTTTGATATCTTCATATTGCTATTATTCATATTAATCAAAACATGAATTTATGCTTATATTGGCAAAATATGTCCACATGTCCTGTCTGATCCATTTTTTTTGTTAAAATCAGATTATATATATTTCTATCTAATGAGACCCTGTTTTCTTTTTTACAATTTTGGTAGTAAGATATGAGTGTAGCAATGGCTCGACGACAAAATACGTCCCGAAAAGTTATATTGGATAACATGGAATACTCTCTCGAAATCGCGTCCAACGTATCTTAACGGGATATACACATTATGGTTAAAAATAATTTGTTTTCTGCAATGAACTCCATTAGAAACATTTTTTGTATGCAATGACCGTTTTAAATATAATATAGGTGGTGACTAGAAGTTGGAAACAACTTTCATGAGGAAATAATAATACTCGGTTGAAATCATAACGAGTACACTCATTGTTAAACAACTGCATTGTTTTTGCTCCGCAAAATTCATGTGAACCATGATTTTCACTTGCCAAGGTCGCCGTAATCTTATCAGAACTAATGAAAGTGTAGAAAGCTGTGCTTGCCACCCATTATCCAGGTTGCAGGCGGACCGGTTAACTCAAATAATATGTAAATGCGATAATTGTTTTTGGAAATATAGAAATAAGTTGATATCCTATATAGTCCAATGGAAGATCGTGTTGTTGTCAGAAATGCAATATAAAAGTTCATAGTATGTCCCATGGTCACACATTGTCGTTTAAGCTCCGATCGATCCCGTAAAAGGTGAAAAGGTGAAATCCCGAATTCGTCATGAGAATAGTACCAAAAAAAACATTAAATGGTTTAAATAATGAGATGTCGTGACCTGAAAAGTCGAAAACCTTTTTGTTATTTGGTATCCAGAGCTGTTGCGGAGAATATTGATGGCATACTATACGCAATTTTCTTTTATTCACTCGAGCATAAATGCATCCAGGTCCTGCTTCCTATCTGTGTCTGGTTTTGAATTGTCTTGATTAACTTCACATGGATATGTAGGTCGCATCCTTTTATGATGTGTTACTTCTGTTATACGTATTAATGAAGATAATAAGAAAGTAATAGCATGCATCTAAAAAGCGTTACTCTATAACTCATGTTATTAAAATTAGCAACCAGTCCTAGAAATATTAACATTGATGCATGACCTACAAGTAGATTCTAGGTAAATGTTGTTGGATAATGATATTTAGTTCGTTGGTCCTTTTTTGGAAATATAATGTTTTATTATGTATATTAGTTAAATATTTCAGTGTCATTTAATATTTTATTGAGGTTTAACACAATCGTGGGAACCTGACCTCGTTTTGAGATGATTTTAAAAACAAAGTATAAAAGTTTTTGTTTACATCGTGTCTCTCCTGCAACTGCAGCTTGACGGTAGTATGATACAGCCTGTGCTCTTTTTTAATGAACTCAAATATATTTCTTGTTACGACACGCTATAGTTAAGCAAATTTCGAAAGTTAAAGGCGCGGATCCAGAAAATGTATGACTCGGGAGGGGGAGGGGCGCCAGTGGTATAGTGTATATACTACCTAAGGTTTTCGGTATAGTCCAACATATAAAAGCAAATGGTGGGGGGGGGGGGGGGGGGGGGGGGGGGGG
>LQRL01117823.1:10399-22131 GCA_001703475.1 Hydroides elegans
TGAATGACGGTCATCTCATGAAATAATTCATCGCCGCGCTCAAGCTCGGGCTCAACACAAACCAGCAGGTAATATAAAGACAAAGGAAGATAGGCAGAAAGAAAGATAGAGAGAGGGAGACAGATAGATAGAAGATAGACATGGAGAGAGAGAATTCAGAGAGAGAGAGAGAGAGAGAGAGATAGATAGAGAGAGAGAGAGAGAGAGAGAGAGAAAGAAATCACGAGTGAAAAAGAGAGAGAGAGAGAGATAGGGAGATATAGAGAGTTAGGGAGAGTTAGAGAGGGGGAGAGAGAGCGAGAGAGATAGACAGAATAGCAATATAAAATCGATGGAAGTAAGTATGTATACTTTGAAAATGGCACTGAAATGAATGATTCTTATTTCATAGGCACAAAATCAAACATATTTCAGTCACATAAATTGTATTTCTTTCCTCCAAAGTACCGTGTCTACCGTGCACTCCAGTTTTATTTCAACGTCCGAACAATTTTATCAAGACAAATTGACAGTTCTTTGTATAGGCGAATTTTTTTGGCCGCTATTCAAATCTACTTCTGGCCCTTCTCAAATGGTCAACCATACAACCTTGGTAAATGGTCAGGACCTGGTCAATGCTTTTGTCATATAAGCGCAATGAATGCTTTGAATGGATTGATTGAACAGTAATTGAAGCTGTCACACGAATATAGTGTTCGCGGTCCTATTTGTTCGCATAGAGTGGTTCCTTTTCAGTTTTGTTAAGCGTTTGCATATATGCGTAGACATGATATACCTGCATCCATATTTTAAAGCTGACTGGCATCCTGGAATAAAAGTTTGATATAGATGGTAATCAATGTATATGTTACAGTGAAACTTTTCGTTTAGGGTAAATATACTTACTCTAGGGTAAGTTTATTTGCCCTGACGCCGTTAGGTGGTTTTCTACCAAACTATAAACATTTATTTTCTTCAACAATGTTAATCACACCTTGCTTTACAAATGGGTAGACTTTTTTTGTTGTTAAAAGGCTAAACGTGTTTTTTTTTTCGTATTGGGTGCCTTAAATTCTGCTTAGCTTGTGAGTAATGTACAAACATATTCAGCTTGAAGCTGTAAACACAGGAAATTGATGTTGTCGTTAGATAAAATGTTCAATCCCAAACCCCTGTTTTCTTCATTTTCACAAAAAAGGACATCAGTAATTTTCGTCTTAAAGTTCACCCAACGTCAAACGCGAACAAAGCCTCCTTTGGTCATGTCATGATGGTACATATTTCAAAAGGAAAGTCCTTCTCAAATACACATCCATTAAGCGGGTAATTATTCAGCTCTCTTTTTAGACCAATCGCAGAACGACTTGATTCAATGACACTTGAAAACCCGTAATAAGCTCGATTTTACAATGGGATACCTATAAAATGGTAAAAACGTGATTTATATGTTGGAGCACATATGCACAGGGCATTAAAATATTGCGAACGAAAACGAACAGTAAACACATGAAAATCCCAATTTCTCCTCATTTTTGTGAATATGTAAATCTTCAAACTATCGGAAATACAACAATTTTATGTGTTCTTGCTTTTTGAATGCAAGAAATCATATTTCAATCATATTTCATAAGGTCGTAGAAACTGGTTGTAAACATTATAGATACAGAATAGCAAGAATATACCTAGCCCTTCACTAAACTGCTGCAAGGAAAATGGCAAATATTGCAAAATCAAGACAACAAAACAAAAAATACAATAAAAAAGAGACAAACAACTATTGTGAGAAAGTATTGCAGAAAAAATGCAATAAAATAGGAAGCAAAAACGAATTGCAAAAAGAATGTGAACGATACACATGTCAATCTCGAGTGCGCTTGTCGAGATATTGCAGTGTTGCACTTTTTGTCCCTCCCCAATGTAGCAATAATGTTTCACAAATATTCATTATTGCGGCAATTTTATTATAATTGTAAGGGTCAATGCATTGGTTTTTTTTTTTTGGAACACGATAAAACGCCCCGTGCCTCATAATCGCAAAGAGCGTTTTAGAAGCCGGTCGATATTTCCGTACAGGATAATATGAAAAATACGGATTTCTATGTGGCCAGGCCCTAATTGCAACTGTATATCCAACCGAATTCAAACTGCTTTGAATAGCTTTGGGTTTTGATTAATCCTAATCAACTAAATTATCGATACAACGTCGTAACTGCTACGGACATCATTTAACGCAATATTCAACATATTTTTACGCACATGTAGTTGCAACATTGTGGAGACGCTATGATGACGTAAGCGAACCCAGTCGACACAAAACCTCATCATGAGCTCATGCTGACCTCATATGAGCTATTTTTAGGTCACGATGAGCTCATGATGAGGTGTTGTGCACACTGGGAAACAAATGCGTTCGAGAGTTCAACAGTCCAAAATACCCACGTCTCACGGCACCACGTGTTTATGACGTTGTTACAGCTTTTTCTTGCTACAAGGGGGCTTAATGTTCACATAAAACCTGAGAACAGCAGAGAAAAGACGATTATTTGACAATGCGTTTTTCTGTGTCGGGGCTATGTGTACGAGAACAATGATCGTACTATTATTACTCTATAATGAGAGACATGTATTTCCTGGGGTCATACATCAATGGGCGATCAAATATTGACTAAACACGCCCTCAAGAATAAGTTGCTACATATTAGAAATATGTTAATAAGCTTCCACAAGATATCTGATCATGTTGATAGGAACCATGGCTTAACTATCAGGAGAAAAATTAAAAGGACCACCACTGCAGTTAGAATGCATACTATCTGTATAATATCACCATTATAATTAATGTTCATAGTATGACATTTCCCACTCTTTCAGCTTTAATCTTAGCTACATCCGTCGATCCCCTTACCCGTATACAAAGAATTTTAATAAAGAGTGACATAAAGTGAGTTAATGCATCCATCGGCTGAAAATACAATAAAAAGCGATATGGCTTTAATTACCGTTAACAAATAATACTAACATCATTAGAAAACATTCTATTTCTTTAGCGAAACTAATTTCGCTGAAATTAAAATTTCGCTATAACATATAAAATGTCAAGTCATGATAAACTTATTGCCGTCGTTATATAATTAAATGTTGTTATATAATTATTATTTCTTTTAAATGTAAATTCCATTTTGATCGTTGCAGGTCACATGCTACTATTTGGGAGAGAGGCTGGTGGATGAGTTCTCAATTGATGACGTCATTCTCGTGTTTGGCTGGTCGAGGGTAAGTGCCGATCCTGGATTCGAAATGGAATTAGAACATTTTATGAAAAATGGTATCAAATCGCTAACACTCATCAATCATGCAGTTAAAATTAACATGTCTACTTTAATTTGTGCACTACAAATCATTTTTCGAATCAACTAATCTGCGAACTGTTGCATGTTTAACACTCCTTCTTAGATCCTAATCAACACGTGCCAAATATACAAAGTACGCCATCGCATATCTATTATCCTATCCATATATCTTATATATCTAATCATATCTATCTCTTATCTATGTTCAGATGACTCCACTGACCATCACCTACACCGTCCTTGACACCGTCGCCTCGTTGCTAACCAAACCCGTCGTCAAGACAACGAAGCGCATCGTCTTGAAGGCCCAGACCAACCGCAAACGCCCAAAAGTGGCCAAAAAGTCAAAGGTCCTGAAAACTGAACCAAAGGTCATGGAAGGTCAACTGGATAAGGTCACAAAAAGCGAGGTCAAGTTGAAGGACAATGAAATGAAGATGGATTCTGATAAACTACAGTCTAAAGCTGAGTTGACCATGGAGTCCAAGTCTAATTTAGAATCTAGCAATATATCTGGATTACCGGATGTGGACAGTGGTGCATGTGATCCTCTATTAGAATCTCAAGATATAAAAACATCTCATGAAACAAACTCTTCTGTCGTGCCTGATACAACATCCAAACGTGACACGCCCATGGCCTCCGATGATCAAGGTCAGACGACCTCTCAAGGTCAAACAAATAAGCTGAACCGGAAACGGAAGGAAAGTGTGTCGTCTGTTTCGTCAAAAGCAGACGATGATATTCCAGCGAAGGTCCCGAGAGTTCAAATGGAGTCCAAAGCCAAGTCTAAGTCATCAATAAACAGTGCTGCAAACTCAAACGTGGAGTCTAATGTGAAATCTAGTGTTAAGATCCCCTCGAACAAGGTGGATAAACCTTTTAATGCAGAGCCTGACCATGGTTCAGATGAACACAGTTCGGTAATTGAACCAGTTGTTGAACCAGTGCAGCCTATAAAAGACGTTTCGGATAAATCTAGTCGCATGAAGAAAATTGTACAGAATAGTCATACTAAGAAATGTGAAAAGCAGTCACAAACCAATAGTCAGTATTCACACAACAATACGAAAAACAATAAAACCAGTGACAAAATACTCGGCAAGAATTCAGCAAAACCAGCGCACTTGAAATCTAATAATAGTATAATAGCCAAAGTAACGAAAAACGTTGTGAAAAATGGCGAAAAGAAACCTAGTGCTAAGACAATAGGTGCGAGCACCAACGGAACTAAAAACCACAATAACGGCGCCAAACCGAAAACTAACGTCACCACGCCATTACGCATCAAAACTGACGTCAGTAGAACTTTATTTGAGAAAATGATGGATGAAATTTCGCCAGTGAAAAAGGATACTAGTTCCGCTTCAAAGGATTCCTTGCTGAGTTTGCGGCCCGTCTCGGTACTTGATAAACCGCTAAACGGTCGCTCAAAGAAATCTCCGCGCGTTGTTTTGAACGATGAGAAAAAGAGTGCGCTGGCCAATGAGGTTTACAAGTTCTCGGATGAAGATCTTGGGTGCAGTCCGCTAAGTGAAATGGCTCGATCGAGTAAGGATACACAGAAGAGTACTACTTCCGGTCCAGGAAAAAGTAGTGCAATTTCACCGAAGGATAGTGTTCATACGCAAAGTAGTACCAATGATACTGAACACAGTGCAGATGATAAACAATCTAATTGTGCTAATGAAGACTCAAATGTGCACCAATCAGAGTCTATTGGAGCACGCCAAAGGCATCCCAGTGCGCCATTAAAATTAAAAGTGCGTCTGGACGAAAAGGGTATTTACCGCGCACAAAATATGACGTCGTCACAAACACCAGAAAAGAATAAGGCCAAGAGCAATGACAAAGTGAATCATTCTAAATCTCGTCGCAAATCTCGTGCTACCCTGGATTCCCAAAATAGTGACGTCAGCGATGACGAGGATGATAACGCATTGGTGATTGACGAGAGCGAACCACGTGGCGTGAGCGATAATACAGAAGATAGCGATAAAATGGATCTTTCCTCATCGTCGTGTATGGATACTTCGTCGTGTATGGATACTGGCAGTACTCAGAGCACACCTCGCAAGGCATTCATGGATACAATGGATACAACGCCCAAAAGAGGCCGCTCGAAATCGAGTAGCGTTATGGAGGCGCTGTCTGCGTCTCAGAGAATGACGTCATGCTTAACGGCGGAGGAACTGCCAATCGAAATGCTTCGTTCCGCAAACCAAGCAAATCGCGCCGATTTACATCAACCGGAAGCGCCGCCATTTTGTTCTCCAATTGCATCGCCTGTTTCGTCATCCTCCGCGAATACATCCCTAACAGGAAGTAGTGACACAACCTTGACCCCAAGGTCAATTTCAAGGTCACACGTGGATACATCATCCCCCATTTTACCTGCACGTGATCCAGCGGATCCGGATATGACGTCATCGCCGCTCTTGTCACGTGCTTCCTCATTTTCGCTCACCGAGAGTCCACCCGGTTCCTCGCTCTGTTCCTCATCAAGCTCGTGTTCCTCAAGCCCGCTGACACCCATTGCGGAAATCA
Organism: Hydroides elegans; assembly: GCA_001703475.1. Classification (NCBI taxonomy): domain Eukaryota; kingdom Metazoa; phylum Annelida; class Polychaeta; order Sabellida; family Serpulidae; genus Hydroides; species Hydroides elegans. The sequence goes on from LQRL01117823.1 coordinate 16,276, forward strand.
AGAAAATGCCCGATATTGGACCAACCGGTCAGAGCAATCTGAAAGTGGTGTTTAGCTTGAAACCGGGTGTGCATAAAAAGCGCAGTGCCTCGGTTTCGGCGATGTCCAAGGTCGCGGGTTCGAATCCGAATTCTGCTGACGCGAAAGCGGCGTTGGTACAGGCCATGAGAAATAAACGGGTGTTGTCGGTAGGCGATTACATTCCTAAGGCCTGCACAAATGAAATAAGTGATGTGAATGCAAAGGATAAGGATACACGAAAAGAAGCAAATAAATCAGAGGACATTCCAAGCGCTTCAAAGGATAGCGATACGGATAAACCATCTACTAATATTGTACAACATACTACATCAAAACAAGAAACCGATGAACCAATCAAAGACCTTGCAGCAAATAAGTGTTCCGAGGATTCCCAAAGTCATTCGGATTGTAAGTCACAGGATGAACCAATGGAATATAATGCTACTGCCGAATCAGTTTCCAAGCAACTGTCAAAAGCGGATATGCCAAATCCTTTACCTTCCGTGACTGTTTCCGATACTACCATGGTCCAGCCCAATCCAACTAAGGATACACCTTTTTCAGGTCCTCGAAGCAGCTCTACTGGTATCCACAGTATCACGGATAGTGGTATACCTCCGAAAAGTCAAGGCGATACCACCGATCCCCAAGTAGCGACCGCTGAGCCTTCGACTAAGTCGAACGGTTTGGTTGGAATGCGACTAAAACCGGAATTGAAAACGGAGAAGATTGGATTGATTCCACTGAAAGTCATCGCAGACATGCATTCGCCATTGAAGGATATTGATTCGCCATCAATGTCTGGCCCGAATGGCGAAAATATGTTGGCGAATATGCCATTAAAGGCGAATAAGTCACCTGTTATTAAGCCAATAGATTCGATCAAATTGAGTCCAGATAGCGCATCCAAGCAACGAGATATGAAAATGGAACGACATATGTATGTGGATACATCATGTGACCAAAATAAGGATAAGTCCTCCCATGAAAGTGACTCCAAACTAACGCCCACAAAAGTGTTCATTGAAAATAAACCAGCTATGCTTGAAAGTAAACCCGCTATTTTACCATCAAGTCTTTCAGACGCAAATACTCCGATTTCCAGGCCAGTCGTTACAACGTCAAATTTAAGTTCATTGGATACATCACTAAGTACACCATCAGTTCAATTACGCAATATACAAGGTGCATCATTAGTGGGAATACCTGATCGGGTACTGGAACCGGGTGAGATTGTGAGAACCCCCTACTATTACCCAGATAGGATACCTGTACAAAGTACTGGACAGGATACTCAGAAAATCAGTGCCAGTTCAGCTATACCGACTAGCAAATACGCAAATTCTATACTCACAGTGCCAGTTCCGAATAAGAAGTATCTCTTAGCAACGCCATCAGTATCACGGGTATCATCACCGAGTACCCCAGTCCATCCGCCAGGCGTTGCTAAGCATATGGAATCATCGAGGACTTTCAAGGTTTATCATGATATCACAAAACAAACAAAACCTATTTCTTCTACTCCTAAAACAGGTACTCCGAAAGGATTAAAAGATAACCATAATACTGTCGTGAATCAAAGTACCCCTAAAGTACATTCATTGGATACCGGAAATACACGTGTCCAGGATAAAAAAGGATCGCCATCCATTTCCGGTATAAAAAGTACCGGCGGAAATTCGCGAATACTTATTTCAACTGGCGCTACATCACCGCGAAAACCAATGGATATCAACGCAAATTGCAAAGCGAACGGAATAGATATGCTGTCGCAAAAATTACAAGAACGTGTCATGAAGAAAATGACGTCATCATTAAAACAGGAAGATACCAACGGCTCTGTTCCGGAGAAGAAACCAAAATTGTCTCCATCCGCTTCCGTAAGTAGTTCGACCAAGGCCTCATCACCGCATTTGCAGGATTCGACGCGCAAGGATACATCAGTGGAACATATAGTGAAGGATATACCGAGTAAAGTCCAATCCAGCATGGCTGCGGTTCCTGAAAAACGTAAACAGGCCACGAAACCACAACCCCTAAACATGACAACGGGGGTTGTACATAAAACGAGTAGCAGCAGCAGTGTGAAAAAGGACGTTGCTAAACTGACTCCTTCTCCATCAATGGCCATGAACATTCATCCAAGTGCCGCCCCGTTATATCTGAACCCCGCTTTTTACGGCACTTATCTTCCACTCCCACCCGGTTTCCCGGCTACCCCTTACTATCCCATCCTCCCGATTTTACCTCCCCCGCCCGGCTCTTCCTCAATGGAACGCAGCCCCGATGGACTCTACTTCAATCGCAGCCCAATGTTCGATCGCAGCCATACGCATGAGCATTTCTATGGTGACGCTACGACCCCTGGAGGAGCTCTTTGCAGTCCCAGGGCCGCCTTGGCTGCAGCGGGCTACCCTGGAGCAGCTCTTGTCGATGCGCCTCTGGATTTCTCGACGCGTGGGAATGTGGCGGCAACTTCAAAGGCGACATCAAAGGCGGCGGAGGCGGCAGCTGAGAAAGGCTAGTTTAGGCTATAGGTGTGCAGAATCCTGTTTCACATATGATGTAAGCGATATACAAGAGTTTACCTGTGTTACGTACTGGACTGATTGCTATCGAATTGCGTTTGGTTTATCAAAACTCTCGCTAAAAGCGGCACTTTTATGACGTTTAATGATTCAGACAGAGTGTAACGTAAATAGATTGGTGAATTTACGTAAGAAGAAAAGAAGTCTAAGTGAACATCCTAGTAAATCACACTCATTGTATTCGATATAATAGGAGACTTGCAATATTCCCGCTGTGCGAGTGGAGAGCATCTTATTTGCTCATAAAGTCTCAAAAAGAACTTGTCCAAAACTTAACTCGAGCAGAGCTGTTTTCTCTGCAGTTACTTTTAATGATGAGTTGTGCAAACGTCGTATAACTTTGTTATTAATCATAATTCAAACTTAAAAATTGATGTTCATATTCGTTTAGTATTTTTCTTCACTATCATAACAGTATAATACCCACTTGCTTATAAATAAATACATTTACATGCCCATCTATCAGAAAGAGTGAATGGTATAAAATTTAGTGAAAATATACACCGTGGAGCTACAGTCCACAAGGCTGATGCATCGTTTTTGGGTTCATGTAATCAAAATCGAGTCATATCGCAAGTCGGCTATTAGCCTACACGTAAAAATACAGGTCTGTAAGATTAGTCGATAGCATATATTGCAAAGGCAGGTAAGGTTGATAAAATGATGTGATTCCATATTGATGTGTGATATGTTATGGCTTTTGCAAAGGCATGCACCATACTCAAACTGCATATTTGTTTACCATCTCATATTTCATGATCAATAGGCGTTTTTTGATGATTTTGTTTGTAAATAAGAACGGAGAAATGTGATCTCACTTATTCAGCACGTATCCTGTTCGGTATCCGGTCAAAAAGTCCCCGGACATAAAGTCCCTGGACATAAAGTCCCCAAATTGGTCAACATAGGACATAAAGTCCCCAGACAAAATGTAAAATAGAATGTTAATTTCTCATTTATTTTTTGATACCACGATCAATTATCATTTTAGACTATATAATTTCAGATATGCATTAAATAAAAATGAAAATCAATGTTTCTAAATTATATTTTTACCCGGGGACTTTATGTCCTATGTTGACCAATTTGGGGACTTTATGTCCGGGGACTTTTTGACCTGGATTCATCCTGTTCGAGTTACTCACTCTGCATCACGTTTTGATAAAATCAACATTTGTGTCATTCCTATAGGATATATATCGCAGAATATATTGAATCACTTGATAAAAACACTATAATTTATTATTATACTAATGAATTGACTAATTACGTCAATCTACGTCATTATTGCGTAATAATGACGTCATGGGTAATCTTTTCCATTTAACGAACCGGTAACCAAATATAATCGTCAATGATAATTAAGATAAACGGCGCCATATTTTTGGCAGCAAACGATGTTCTTGTTTTTGTTAATTTATGCGACAAATTTATTTTGAGCTAATTTAACCGTCAAATGAATAATTTAACGCTTTTTGCAATGTGTTTAGTATAATATACGTGTGTGGTACAAAGGCTTGCAATGATTAATATAATGAAATTATTAGTTTCTAAGAAGCATAAAAGGATATTTATATTCCCTCAAGTGTTTTTGGCGTCTGCTTGATTAATAAAGCTTTATATTTTGACATATAAATTGCCCTAATATTTTTCACCAAGCACTTATATTACAGTGGTGTGTAAAACTACAGTTCGGATGTGTCGCGCTCAAAAAAGTGTCCCATATCGGCCAAAAAAATGGCGACACCTTTTTATCGCTTTTTGCAGCGTCAACGCATTGTTGTTTACACCAGTGTGTCAGGGTTAACCTGGTTAACCAAGATACATCTCTATTTGCAGTGCGGTTTTGTGGTCGTGTTAAAAAAGCGATTGGTTTTCATTAAGTCAACCGTAAGAGGCAGTTAGGTGTTTGGATTAGCACATAAAATTGTTTTGGTTTGCGTACAAGTTTATGTTATTATAAGGTGACACTTTTCATGTCAAAATCTGGGTTAAGGAGACATAAGGTATTACAAAGGTCCTGTCAACTTTAAAAGGTACTGATTGTTATACAATTTCAATTTGCATCTTCATATGTTGACAGTTTTATCATTAAATAGAACAACTCTATAATGCTTTTGCTCTTCACAATATACAGCTATAACGGAATCTACTGACACCTACCGAATGAAAAGATTTCTATATTTCCCAAGCAAGTTTGAGTTGGTGGCAATGCCCTCGCTAACAAAATGTATGCATCAACTGCTAAAGTAGGCCTTTCTTAAATCCCTTAAATCCACTTTATAGCTCCATGATCAAACAGTCAACACCAGCTTTCGTTAAGAATAAAATAATAAACAACGCATGTATGAAAAGCATCCTGTAACGTAGCTGTACCTTGTCGTTTGAACCTATTTCCTTGGTTCTACCTGTGTGCGATTCCGAGTCAAATGCGTGCGATATAACAACACATTGCTTTTGAACTAAAACATGCAATCGAAAAGCTAGGTTGATACAAATGCATGATATGGCCGTATCGCAATGATTTTTACTCGCAGTGTGTTATAGACTCTATGTTTTCTGGACCAGACTGATTTGTAAGTTGAAAACGAGCTGATATCATACATTTGATATAGGTTAACGGTAAAAAATATATAGGGATAATAAAGTTTAACTTTGATAATACAGAAGGTTTATACTTAGGCTACTCTTCAAAGCAAGTCAAATTCTATTTTGTCGCTATATAGTTACATACACCTGTATTATGCGTATATCAATGGTATATTTAACTGGAAACGGGTTGGATTTGCTTGATATAAAATATTTTATATAGCTTAACTATTTGTATCATTATTTATTGGCATTTAACTTAATGTGCATGTTTCTAAATATTGATTTCTGGTATTGTACACAGTCATGAAATAAACTTGAATTGGACAAATAAATTATCCATGTAGTACTATTTATATTTTATTATAAATGTAATCATCAGTATAAATCAATGAATATAAATTTATTTCGCTTCATGAAGGTTGTACGCACATTTGTTGATGCATCGTCAGTTCATCTGTTTCTGTATATTTGCTTTCTTGCAGTTTTTTTTCTTGCTTGCTTTGTAATAATTTAATGATTAGTTTATCTTGCATGTTTTTTTCTCATATCATAGCTTGAATCCAGGTCAAAAAGTCCCCGGACATAAAGTCCCCAAATTGGTCAACATAGGACATAAAGTCCCCGGGTAAAAATATAATTTAGAAACATTTATTTT
>LQRL01117858.1:6209-16565 GCA_001703475.1 Hydroides elegans
CACTTTGACCAACCTCATATTTACACAATACGCACCCATCATTTGACCAAAGCATGTAAGCAAACATTGGCCGTCGCCTATGCACACATTCAAATTTCAAATACCATATCACTTATCACTTCCCCGTTTGCATAAATCAATACCACAGTCAACACGTGCGCGATCAATATAACTATATATTATACCATTTATTAAAAACCTATGTTTTATACCATTTATTAAAAAACCTATATATTATACCATTTTATACTCCTCATTCCAAAAAAGGTGCATTTTCACTATATATATTATGGTCTGAGTTAACCCTATAGACTACTATAATCTTTAGATAAACATATAAAACTAACAGGTAGTTTTTAGAGATATCGCTATCATACATTTGTCATAACTACATTTACATGTTGAGTATATATGTATATATATTTAGAAACTATAACTGAAGCTACTATTTGCGGAAATTACCTCTGTATCTGATGGAAAATTAAGGTCTCCCTGTAAAATTATATTTTAAGACGATTGATTAAATCCAAAAGTTACTCTTACTCATTCTAACAGGCATAGGAGCACCATTCTTACATTATATTTATATTTGATAGCGCCAATGAATTTTATAATACCGGTCTTGTAAGATGATAATTCGCAAATACAGTAAAAACCGTTTATAAGTTGACTTCGTGTTTGCGTGTTTGCGTGCTCATGATGTGAATTCAGCGTGGACAAATTTTGATATTTGCGTGCAGATTTATTTGCGTGTTTGCGTGTTTGCGGGTTTGCGTGTTTGCTTGCTTGCGTGTTTGCGTGTTTGCGCGTGCCATATTTTATTGGTTGTTATGTCTAGTTTTAGGCTCGGTATACTTAAATATAGATAGACTTTCTATTATCAAAAGCCTGAGAGCACATTTATTCTTGGTTATTGATCACATATCATATTTTCCGACCTTGTATCTTGTTAATTGGTATATTTTGAACAATTGGGTTTTTTTATCTCGGGTAATAGCTGTTGGTCTGCTTTCAAGTCTGGTTGCTCTGAATATAGTTATTGATAGATTAACTGCGTATAGAATATAAAAGGTCTGAGGGAATGTTTTTTTGGCATTGATGATTTTTCACATGTTTGGCCCCTGTATCTTTTCATTCGGTCTTTTTGTGACATAGTGCTTATAAACCAAACTTATCATGCAATAAGCATTGTATACTTCATTTCTTTGTTAATTGTCTTGGAACTAAATATTTGTCTTTCAACATTTATAAATTTTAATCAAAGTATTTCTAGACACAAAAACAGTTCTAATGTTATAATATAACGAGGGGGAGGGCTGAACGACTTAATACATTTACATGTTTAATAATAATCTGTTTTTGAAAGTAAGAAAACAAAATTTTTAACTAAAATTCTTTAAATTTATCTTATTACCGTATACATAATACAGAACATACAGAAAGGTGTGTAAATATAGAACATTTTGTAACCAGGAAAGATTGAATAACAAATCATTTTCATATGCATCCCAGCTTCACGAAGCTCAAGTGATAATCGAGGCATTGTGAATGAATGATAATGAACATTGATACCACTCCTTTTACACCCCTGCTGCGTGTTTGCGTGTTCGCGTGTTTGCGTGTTTGCGGGTTTGCGTGTTTGCGTGTTTGCGTGGACAAAATTGAGTTTTTGCGTGCAGAAAAGTTCGTGTTTGCGTGCTGTTATTTGCGTGTTTGCGTGTAGCTGTCAACTTATATTCGGATTTTTCTGTATACAATTTTCAAAATACAACGTAAAAAATAAAATAAATTATTCGCCATATAGCGACACTAAAATTAATGACGCATGACCGCATACCATCATTACTTAGATGAAATTAAAATGTTACTAAACGGAGCAAGAAGCAAATTACCTGAACAGTAGTATTGAAATTGCCTTGCAGAGATCCTTGTAGGATGCTGTTATGAACCGTGCCGAGATAAATGGTCACTTCGTCGGAATCTCGTCGATCAGTTGCCAAGGAACGGATACTACCGCTTCCAGAGGGTATCTATTTATAGAATACATTGAAACATGATCCGATATGATATGTGAAAGGGTGTGCTAATTAAGCGGCTCTTAACACATGTTTCGTATACCGTGACATCTTACCCTATGCATTACTAAAGCTAGTCTTACAACCGGCCGTACGTGCTCTATGGGCTGTCTACGGGCAAATTTTGAAGAAATCGTACGGGACCCGCACGTTACACGCACGTCACAAGTACGTGGCACGTACGGCACACGCACGGGTTTCTGCCCGTAGACTGCCCGTACGTGCCCCGCAAAAGAAAATGTTTATGCATATTTTTTGCTGCGGGCGCTCTCCGATCATAGAATCGCAAGTTGTCCGCAGGAAGCACGCACGGAGCCCGTACGGGACACGTGCGTGTCCCGTACGTGAACGACTGGAAGGCTACGTGCTTTGCGGGGCTGCTGCGATCAGAAAACTGTTTAAAAGCTGCGGGGCCTGTATGGGCGACCGCCCGTACGGCCGGTTGTAAGACTAGCTTAAGCGAACATGATATTAACACGTAAACGACCGCATATATCGGACCCAATCCTGCCTTAAACTTTAATTACCTGTGTGCGTGAAACGAGCTGGTAGTCACTTCCGGTGTCCCAAGCTTTGACCTCGTGACCTCCGGACGAGAGCAGCAACCCGTTGTCAAGAACGCATAAGCCGTGAACAGACGCCTTGAAAAATAAAGTCAAATATATGGCAAACTTTTGAAAATTACTAAAACCTATTAACAATATTAATATTAATATAATAATGATATTTTTTTGGAAAGTTTCACATCCATTGACGCATTACATTAGCCATGGGGTCCTTTGATTAAAACCGTTTTCATTTAGCTCTGATCCTTTCTTTTAAAGAACAAGTTTTTGATTTTGCATTATAAGCATATGGCGGGTAATAATTATGCTACAACTATAAATTTATCTATGTATCATACATCGGATACACCAGTGAAAACAAGACATAAGAGATGCGTCTCATATTCAAAATACTCTTCCCACAATACCTTATGCGCATGACGCATGCCCACCGACCAATGATTGGTCATCGTAAACGCCTCATTGCGACCGCGTTGCCATAGCACCAGTCCGCCGTCTTCGTCTCCAGTGATGACGTCACCAGAGTCGGCGAACGCGATGGAGGAGATAACAGAGGGTTCGTAGCCGTCCTGAAACGAGGGCACTCAGCGATTTATTCGGGTAAATGTTTATTCTTGTAGCAGCTCTTCCTTGCTTGCAACTTTTTCGGAGCAGAACAAAGATTTGTTTTCCAAAACCAATATTTTTCTCTAGGATTGTGTTTATAAACATATCAACCCATGTAGATTTGTCTCTGTAAACGAATCTATGAGAGAATAACCTAACAAAAATTTGATTGATTGAAATCTTCATTCTGGTAGGAGCTTGTATATTTGCTTGCAATAGCTTTTCTTGGTTTCTTGCTTGCAACTTCCGAATAAAGATTTTGATGCGAATCAAAAAAGTAAATCGTTGAGTGCCCCTCCTGAAAGTTGGCAGTTTTAATTTGTATATTTGGTTAAATGTTTAATGCTGAGTTTTATAAGTGAAATGATATGGGTGAGATACAAATCCTAAACATGATTAGAGCTAGTGTTCGATTATTGATTTATTATTAGATATTGAATGATTATATACGCTCACTACGTGTGCTTACCACTATATTCAATTAAAAATAAATAACGAATTGATCATAATTATGATCATTTATTATTTCATTTATTTAAAATCACTTAGTCTTAAATGCAATCTAAACATACGTTTCATTTAATAAGATTATATTGCGTTCACATATATTTACCTGAAAGACGCCACTCTCTTTATCTCGAAGAACCTTTCCGGATGCCTCAGAGTTATGGTCCCAAAATAACTTCCAAAAGAAGATGTGATTCTTCCCGCAGGAAACAATAGCAGATTGGTCTTTCGGATGAAAACGAGCGGCTATAACATCTTCCGTTGTTGTCTAAAACATAAAGATCGTGTGTTGTACATGTATTTGAAAAACGTTCATTTTTTTTAATATTGTTTTGCCATTTATTTGATTAAGCTATACATGTATAACTTTTCTTCACTTGAATTCCAACTTTCTATACTATAAAATACAATAGACTTTCGTAGAGAACTCACCGACGTTTTGGCAATGATGGTATCTTTTTGCCAGTGCCAGACTGACATTAATAGTCTATAAACGAAAGCTCTAAATACAATGCAGTTTAATTAAATTTACTGTTATAAAATACTAGAATGTAGTAAACATTTTAGCGATTTTACCGATGTTTTGGCAATGATGGTATCTTTTTGCCAGTGCCAGACTGACATGGTATGTTTTTCACTTTTATCAATGGCAAGAAGAAGCGAAATCTTTTCTGAATCATCAGCCTGCATAAAAACATGAAAACAAATTAACAAATCGAATCAAAATAAAAATCAAACGAAATCTATAAATCTTTTTGTTGTGTAATTACCAGTTTTGAACAAATTAATAAATCGAATTATAGTATAGGTCTATACGATTTATGCAACGGTTTGACGGAAGCATTTTGTTCGATTTTAACATACATTATGTCTTGATTCAAACAACACAATTCATAACGTTAACCAAACCCCGATCCAAATACATCCTTTCCTCATCAGAACACGACGTCGAAATAAACATGTTCTATGAGTAACAAATTGATTCGATTTATTTTCTTTAATTTATCTATTTTTTATCAAAACAATATTTGATTTTTGAAAGTTCGGATAGCTTAATAAGTTAAATTGAATAAAAGAATTGTTGACAAGGATTACAGGCTAACAACATACTAAAGGTGAGAAGGCCATGTCTGTGACGGCCTGCGTGAAGACGCCGAAGCCGACGATGGCGTAGGTCACAAGGGCGTTGGCGTCCCACACACGGATGTGCGCCTAAGCAAAAACGAAAATAATTATATGATTGAAAGTCCGGAATAGATGCCTCTTATTTTATGGACTATATGGGATTTTAATTACTATTAAATGTTAATGACATTATGAGCACTTATTTTGATGACATATGATTTTTCGGTTAATGAATAAGACATGGATGACAACAATCGCAAACCTTGGATTTTTATGAACAAATTGTATCTACATGTTTTTGTTAAAAATGGATGGGGGGCATTAAATAATACTAAGAAATAATTTTGAAACTTTGATTTCGTTTGATATCATTATTTCCATGATTACGCATGTACTTACGGCAGAATCTGGCGCAGACCCTGAGAGTTGTCCCGTTGCTACTATAAGTCGTTTGGTGGATGGATGAAGTGCGATGCTATAGGAATAAAAATAGGATACCTTAGGAAAAATAGAGGACTAAAGACCTATATTGTTGCAATTACGTTACATGACAATTCATTGAGAAGGTTAGAAATCATGTGAACCATGAACCATAAAATGATCATAAACACTCATAAACCTACGTTACCCTTCATACATTACTGGTTTATTGGTTATATCTGCGTTGTGTCTATATGCCGAGGATCAGCCTTGATATCACCCTCAGGCCCCTCCCCTCTCCCTGTGGTTCCTATCCCCTCATTTTACGGTCCCGCCGTACAGCACAACGTTTCCATATGCTTTCTTTATAAGATATTAGTCTATTCAGGCAAAAAATAATAAACTGGTATACACTCAACCTGGTGATATCCTCGTTGTGCTCGGTGTAGTGGCGCTGGTGCTCGCTCTGTGGATGCAGCACCACGGCCACTGCGGCCACATGATACACGAGTTCGCCAGAAGGTAGTACAAGAAGGTTATGGTGACTGTCTCTGCCACGATACCCGTATCTTTGGTTATGTTGTTAAGGGGGCTTGTATATGTTTATATTTTTTACATTTCACATTGAAATATGATGTATATTAAAACTGGTAAGTAGTTTTTTAGTTCAGAAACAAATAAATAAACATTGAATATTTATATTCAAAAGAATAAATGAATACCGGAACCCGCCCGATATGGTTTTTGCACAGTAAGTACATTGTTTCGGTTACCGAGTGAAATCATGAATGTTTTGCCATGTCTTCAAATCCATGATCGATAATTATTCGGCTCTCATATGGTTAAAGAAACATTGATTAAAATGAATCAGTCTTCATGTTGGTTTCAGATGCTGAAGTATATGTATATATGTGCCCGAATCCATGCTTGATATGGCTCTATATAGTCTTTTGTTGCTCTTCAATATAGTTGTATGACCAATGCTTGAGCAAGAGAAGAACAATATGAAATCTACTATAAACATACGCAACTCATGTGAAATTGATTCCAAGGTCTTATATGCTTTGTTCTATGGGTTAATTCGATTGCTCATAAAGTAAATGATTTATTTATCCTATTGCTACTTGAGTTCTAGCTCGAAGGTTAGAAAAGCGGAAATTCAAAGCGGTCGAGTTGTTCTATTGGCTTATTTTTCAATGCCATATTGGAGGTGGGTCACAAGGATATTTGACGCTCCATATGCTCATGCATGGAATTCAAATCTAGGTCAATTCCAACATCTTTATTTCCAGTTAGTGGATTGTAAACAATAATTAACAATCATAGCTTGACATTGGATTCGAATTTATTAATTATGGAAATATGTGCTACATTTCAAGCATTTGTATCAGCAACTTGCTTTATTGTTTAGGTGATGTTATCACGACGGAATTTCGTGTAGAATAACAGTCGTTATATCCCTTCTCTCGGGGAAATTGTTTTTTATCACTTAAAACGAAAGTCGAATTGGGCATTGCATTAATATGAATTCGCCTCATATTCTTATACATGTATGCTCATTTGGAGTAACTGCTTTGCCTATTCAAAAAAAATTAACAACGTGGACAATGAATTTTATTTTAACAAGATTATAACTTCGCCTCAACATTTATGCACATGGTTAAACACAATTTGAGTTTTGCATTTAATAATATTTTCTAACCTTATTTTCAAAATATTTGTTCTTTTTGTAAAAGGATACACCCAGTCTAGTTTTAAGCGTCTATCCGGTTTTTTGCCATCGTTTTGTGATTGACTGTATCTTGGCACATAGAACTCTGCAAAGAAAGATTCACATGGGTCTAAAACATTTAGAAGTGTATATGAAATTATAGTTATAAATAGGTAAATAAGTAAGACATTAAACGAACAGAACAATGTAATATTCTTATTTTGTTGGAATGCTAAACAGAATCGATGGTAAAAATGCAAAATTCCAAACCTAGTCTCAAAAGTAAATATATTTCTACTTGTATAGGATCCGTTTTTTTGTAAATATGCAAATCCGCCCTATGATTGGTATACAACCTTTCGGCGATTGATGAAACATCTGCATTCAAATGATGCCAACGCAACTTAAATGTCAGTGAAGAAGCGAAAACCAAGTAAAAGCACAATGTATAGACTACACGCCATGATACTTACGCCGCGTTTTACCATGGATATCCATGGATACCACACCCTGTTCTTGAGATTGACGCACACTCTCGCGTGACTGAGCGAGCCGCTGAAATCCCGGTTTACCTCCCTTTCGCTTGGTTGGATGTGACTGGGTACTGTCAGGCGAAAGGGGTAATCGCGGAGATGTCTCGCGGTAACCGTTTACCCCACGCACTCTGGATTTGTGTTTGCCTTGTTTGTCTGTTTTAAGTCAAGTGTATGATAGGTGTTATTCCTATTATTGGGTCATCTATGGATGTTGGCCTTCTTGAATCAGAATACAGAGAATCGGCATGAAATATTAATTGCTGAGTCATTTATAACCTAGAACACTTTATCAACAGGTATAAGGTAATGATTATTTATTCAACGTTGAAATTGTTAAAAGTATGAGAAAGCTAGTAAAGAATATATTTATTCATATGAACATGACCATTTTTTTATAAAGACATTTTTTTAAAAATCGAATTAAACCGTGCCATTGAACAATGCAAATATTTGCGAATAAACCAATTTAACCATCAAAATAATTATCAGTTAAATATAAAAAACATACTCAATTTATCTTTGGATCCACTTGTATAAAAGTTGTTGATTCAAAACTCAGTGAACATACTTTACAAATAATTATTCTAATAAAAAGAGGCATTTCCGCCTGATGATCATATCAAAGTTACTTACTGTTGTGTCGAAGCTGTTGCTTCTCCCATTGACGCGCCTGCGCATCGAGACTCGAAAAGAGCGGGTTGTCCGGTGACCCTGAACTCCGCACTGGCCCGCTCGCGTCGCTTCCAATTAAATCTGAGGTTCAATGATAAGGTTTTAACATCAAATATTCAAGACAGATTTTGCTGAAGAATCATCTCACCAATTATACTTGTTATTTTAATTAATGATCGAGTATATGTATGACGATATGAAATATGAAATATAAACCCTTGTCCATGTATTGCTTGTGGGCCTTTCGATATAAAGTCTAATGAGGACACGATTTATGGACAGTTGAAATTTGAATATGACAACAAGATAGGGATCTTCCTCATTTGTAGAAACTTGTAGTAAGAACAGTTAGAAGTCTACTTGTCAATTTTTAAACATAAGGCATGGAAGAGTTGTGAAAATGATCATTTATCATGTAACCAATCTGTTTTAGAAATCAAACCCACCATAATGGGTTTTATAGTTTATATGATTATCCGAAAGTATAAATTCATAATATTCGAAACGTCATAGTGTACCTGGTGTTGCAGGAAAAGGATTCAAGGCTTCTCTCTCCTCCATCTCTACAGGTATGCCCTCCTGCCCCACGGCCAGATAAGTGTCAAAATGCTGCAGACCTCTCAACAAGTGTGTAAATCCCTTCACCTGCAATGCGATTGAACGTCGAAGGGCTTGTTCACACTGGAAGCGACACGCGACAATATACTTATATGTTCTTTATCCCGAATCGGTTTACAACTCTCGGTTTATAACAATGGTAAATCATTCATAAAGCTATAGATATGTTTTCCACTAACGGATTTTTTTTCCTAACCCTGATTTATTGAATTTGTTTATCATGATTGCGAATTATGTTTTCAATGATCTTGTATATATCTAATGGTCTAAAATATATACATAATTACTCAAAATTACATTAATTAACTGTTATGCAAAATTCGCTATGAAGCGAAAATCACCTGAGTGCTCTTGTGAAAACTCATGAAAATTGTAATTAAATTTACTTAAGTTTTGTTGCGAGCATATCAATATGCTGAGAACACTATTTGTACTCGTACTCGATCCCTGTTACATATTTTGTGTGTTGCTTGTTTTGGTCTTCATTTTTTTTTTCAATCACTTACAGGTAGAAGTCATTATGATGAAAAGGTATGATTCGTTTTACTCATGATTAAATATTCAAAATTGTTGACTTTGCACTTTGCAAAGTTTAATCAGACATTAAACTAACTCTAATATATTTTTACATAATATTTTGTTTCAAACGAAATGTCACAAGCAAAGTGGATTAACGAGTACAAAAGAAGTTTTGCTTATTCTTGATGATTTGTAATATCTCCGGATAGATACTTGAACGTGAATAATCATCTCACATGCCTTCGACGTTTGATCCATAACCGAAGCAGGGTCATATAATAAAGGCACCCTACATGCTCTGTTTATGATATGATATACTGAATATTTGGCATGTTCTACGAATTCTGAAGCACATTTGATCTCTATGTATCCGTTGAAAAACGTTCACGTTTAGGAAGCTGGCGTAATTGTTCTATACGCCTCATGTAAAAAGTATATGCATATCTAATTTAGATATACTATGAAATTATCTAAATGCTGTTCTGTCATTTAACATAAAAACAGAATTTACAACAGGTTGCTCGTTGGATACCGTTTTCGTTAGTGAAGTGGCACTTCAATAGACATCATTCACTTATAGATGGATGATATTTACTTTCTAACTTTATTGAGCTTTCCAATGAATAGTTGTATATTCTGATATATTAATGGTCGTGATATAGCCAGTTATAAACGAGGTTATCTGTTATTGAACTAAAATATCTTATAAAAATAGGTGTGATTACTATATATCAAAATATAAAATTGTCAATTGGTCGAGCATGATTCTGGATCATGAACGGTGAATGTAATATAAGTACCAATATACCTATCGACTTCGTAATTAAAAGGACCACATAAGAATTCACATAAGAACGCGTAATGGTTGAGGTATAATATTGAAAGATTCTCCTTTGAAATTCTCCATAATAATATTATATGTTTAGCAATAACATTCTCAGAGCAATCATCTTCCGACCTTGCCACTCAGTATGTATAATTGAGTATCATTCCATCCCCCC
>LQRL01117864.1:2075-16116 GCA_001703475.1 Hydroides elegans
CGTTTTGTTATAGGTCTATTCTTATCAATGATGCTGCCACAAAACTTGAAATCATGTCAATAATAAGTTCAGCTCAAAGCCAGACCAAGATGATACGAACATAGACTATATTCATTCAATACATGTAGGCCAGTATGTATTGTGTGAAGGGTGTACTTTAATCACAACTGAAGATATATGTTTGTCTTGGTTTCTATTGATCACTTTAATAAAGAAATACATTTATTCTGCTTATTGTCCTAAACTTATAAATAAACTGGATAAGTTGAGAAAATTACTTGATGCCGAGAAATATCAAACTTACTGTCCAAAATAATCGGACATTAAAGCCGATATAGCAATATCGCAGACAAATATCGCAAGCGCGTGAACATTCATATCGCATATCGCAAAAACCCCAAAAATATTCCACAAGCGCGTGTCCGTACCTTTATGGAATGAGATCGGTAAGGGAGAGCCAGTTCTAAAGAACAAAAAAGCCTAAAAAAGTGAATTTCAAATATAGCCAAATAACTAATAATTACTAACAAACAGAATCAATTGTGAAAATGTCAATCAATTTTCCTAATATATACTCCATTATTTGATATCAATAAAGAAATAATCGAAAAATGTTTTTTTTCAAATCCCGAAAAGATGTTTAAAATCTAGATGGGATTTTATGGCAAGCATTTTCGTGAGAGAGAAATCGCAAGAAACTCCCACAGTATAGCAAATCCTTTCCTTGGGGTTAGCGGCGGGAGCTCCCTCATAAAACACCTACCTGTTACGTGAATAACAACATTGCGTCTTGATTAAGAAACTAGGAATCAGAAACAGATGAATAATGTTTTTTTTTGCACAAGCATCGTAATAATTGCAAGGAAAAAAGTGAATCTCTCATCCACCTCTAAAATATTGATTAACCTTATCTTTAATCAGTAAATTAAATCATAAATCACTGTGTTATACACACAGAAGATTGAATGCAACTTACCATTTACCATTATTCTGATTATATTCATACATTTATTAACAAGCTTAAGGTCTCACGCGCCCAATGCGTGTTACGTAAGGGCCAGTTCGGACTTTGCTGCTTGCGGAGTCAAGACAAGTGCTCTTAGGGAAATGGCAGAATGAATATTATGGCAGGTTTATACTTTGCTGACAGTCGTTTAGCTGATGCATTCGAAAATGGTGATTTATGTTTAATAGTATGGTTTAACTGAGGGTACGCATTTTAATTACAAACCGTTCGGCCCAAACCAAGCTGGCCGTTGGATTTTTTTCAAAACAGCGTTTTGGTAGATTTATTTCGTCATGTAAGGCCCTAATCTTGCAATGGGCCAGACTGATTCGGAAACAGCTACATATTTAATTCGTCTACTTTTGTCTTTGCCTCCTTTAGTAGCTTTGATTACGCATTTACATGTACATATATAATGCATGTAAGCTCAACGCTAAATATACGTTCACAAATCTCTTAAAATTGAATAGAAGGGCACCCCACGACCCCATTTTTTTTCAATAAAAGTGTTAATTTGAACATAAAACCATTCGATTCATTCAAATATACACTAGAAATAAAAAGTTGCTCCTTTATTTGTAGAAAGCTGGCCCAATTGCACTGATCTAGGTAGCAAGAGTCCGAAAGGGTCCGAAACACCCTTTGTAAAGAATGAAAATCGAAATACTTATTTGTACTATCGGGTTTTAATGACATTTCTATTTAGCAAGCCTTACCTTATATCTAGATAGAATAATTATCAAACGATCGAGGGGATTCATAATAAAGGGCAAACTTGTGGGAAAGTGTTCCTTGAATTCATGTAGCTAGATGGCAATTTTTGAAAGTTTGTAGCTAGATCAATTTTGAAAAGAAACCTTTTGAGTAACACCTCGTTGAGTGCTCTTTGGAATAGGACTCGTGGTTAATCGAATACTCATATCGTAAATTATAAGAATCCGTTTTTAATTATATATTCACAATTCTACAAAGAATGTTGAGATCGCACACCAGTCGATCTATAAACCACACCAAACAGCAAACAGCATGTTGCTTACAGAGTGAAGGAGAGAGAGAGAGAGCCAGCATCCCACAAAAGCAAAGCAAATGACAAGCAATGGCCATACAAGCCTAGTATGAGACAGAAAGCGGTTATACTCGAGAATAATTGGAACAAGGATCGACCCGGCTGATAACACTCAACGACATTTATTTGGCTTATCACATTGATTCATATGTAAATCATCAACATATAGTGATATTTGCAACGACCTGAATCTAGGTGGAAATGTATAAAAGTAATACAAGATTTAAGGAGATATTCAAAGAGAGAATAACGAATTATACAAATTTCATGAGTTTTGGGACTCTAGAACATTGGTTCGTGGCTAGTGCATCCATTTCATATACGGATGCTTCAAGTGATAAACATATGTTAAATGATATTGTACAGTTTAATTTAAATTGAACGGCGTAGAAAATACCAACATGTTGGGATCACCCGTGTTTGATACTAAGCCGAAGGCTGACTCCAAAAATGGTAAGTTAATATTTTCATTAAATGTATGTGTTGTTTTTGTGTATATGCATGGTGTATTCATTGCCTTCTTTATTTTGTTATGTAATGAAATAAGAAGTCGATCATTTGAAACTACACCTTAGGTAGATGGTGTCTTTGAAACTAAACAATCAGGAATCCATTGTCCCGGTTGATACAATTATCCCTCTTGCGCAGGACACCCGTACACTTTTCAATGCTACGTTTTATACGTTCTCACATTCTCCTGTCGACCGGCTAAAATTTGGAAAGTGTGACGTCTTATAACTGGTTCCCCTTGATTTTGGACACATTTACACTTATGATTATACTGATGCATGTAAGTAAAGAGAACAAGATGATTGCGGAAAAGTTATATGAGGTAAAATGAAACAAAGCATAGTAAAAGCTATTTCAAAACAATCACATGGAGGGGCGGGGTTGGAACGAAATTATACAAAGTTTATTTTGGTGTTTAACTGTAGTTTTATACGTTTCGAAAAGGGTGGCTTAACTCCAAACCAGCCATTGTAACCTTTCGCCCCATGGTAACGGCATGTTTTGTTGAATATTGTACAATGAGCTAAACAGTGAGGGTAAAATCTAACATGAACTTAACACATTTAACTTCTGCCACCATTTTTACATAAGCATAATGAGGAACCTCAAAATATAATCAATTTTGACCTTTTGATAATGCTGTTTTTGAAATAATGATCATACGCAAACCACCGATTATGCTGCGCAAAAGATTCAATGTCCCAAGAACCCGATACCTCAAAGTAAATTCAATAGTTTGTTAAATTTGAAAGTTGTTTCAGCCTCATGTTAAAAAAGGTTAAATGTTTAAAAAGTAATGCTGACGTATTTCAAATACATCGATCCCGATGCTAAAATTCAACGAATGAAGTTTTATAGATTTGTAAAATTTTATTTTGGGAACGTAAAACCAATTGAAAATTTAATCTATCAAAACAAACGTGTGTTTACGTATATTGGAGGCCATTTATATTTAAAATGACCGAATTGAGATAGTAATCTGCTTTGCCTTTTATATCTTACTGTCACGAGAAAAGGATATAGAAAGATGAATAATTGCTATGAAGGTATTAAGATAGGTACAATGGCATTCACTTTACTATAGTAGAATTTAAGACGCATAAAAGGCAACCCAAATAAAACGTTTTAATTTGTCGTAATTTGTCGGTGCAGAGGAGACTGTCGCGTTTAGAAATGAACTCACAGTCCAACGCCCTCTTCTTGATTCGGTGTTTTTCCTGGCAAAATAAACCTTTTTGGGGTTAATTAATGCTGGCTGTTACGTTTTTAAAAGAAATATATAAAAAAGCTTGCTGTTTAAAAATTAGTTTTGCGACGCATTTTCTGCGCAAAAATTGTACCCTTTCGACCTATATTTGTATAAGATTCTGAGGCAAGGCTGATATCCATTAGGGTGAGTCTTTGATGTAGGGTAAATTCTAAATGTATCAATGAGGGATAAATTTAAAACGTTGTATATATATTTAGTCTATATCTCTCAGATTTGATCACCACAAAATGTTTATCTGGGTCATACATGTAAATATCGACACAATATGAAATGTAGCAGCTTGCTATACAGTCAAAGCTGTTGATAGATTTAGGTGCCTTGGGAACCTCGACCTGTGTTTTAAAATGGTTACTATTTTCTACCTACTCGATAGGACCAAAAGCGACGGCATACATGTTTAAAGTATGAGTGTTAAATTGAAAATTTGAAAGCACTGATCGGGATTTAATTTCCTAGTCATATCATGCTGATGTATATCTGTACATAACTATTTCCAATGCTAAGAGCAAGGTCTAGTGAGGACAAAATATCATACTCGATGATTACTCAGCATTGAGTAATGAGCAAAAACAAAGAGCAAAGAAAGCGTCCTTGACACGAGATGTAAACACAAGGCGTGATGGAAACATTCCATGAACATGGTGAATGTATTAAGAGCAAGGCAAGGTCTTCTATCACAACAAAGCGCTTTCAGTGCAAAAAGAATATGGACTTATTGAAATCCGTTCTCCACCAAAAAAAACGAGAATAAAACAGGGAAACATATGCCCAGTGCCGATCCTGACCAGGAGGCCGCATAAATTCATGGTTCTGGTGATCACGGTATTAATGTTTACTCTAGTTTTATTTTTTATAGAATGTTGAAAAGAAATTGAAAATAATATTAGCAACGGTCAATGAACAATTTGTATATTCGCTTATATGTTATATTCCGCTGTTTATTTTCATTTGCGATATACTCTGTCTGTAGTAAATACCAGCGAGACATGTTCGCTATTTTTTCTCCGCATTTTTGCACACCGTAGTACGCACGTTACGGTCGGCATGGGCGGAATATAATTACATGTAAGTCTCGTTAATCAATGGTTTAAGCTAAATTCTAATTTTAACAAAAAACAGATTAAAAAACTGCACGCTCACAAACATGCGTCTTGCGATCCTTGAACGAAGTCACGAGTGGTATAGGTTACAATGCTACCCATCGAGTAAAATAATGAAAAAAAACATATGACCAACAAAGGTCTTGACTTGAGTCATGTTGTTATTGATTTACTTCGCTGCATGTAAACAAAGAACAGCTGATTTCCCAGGCATTTGGCACTTCTTCTGTTACAAGATGAATGCGGAAGCAAAAATAGCATTATGCTAATAATGAATTCAATAATATTGACACTATGTTATAACTGTACTGTTAACAAAGTTGCACTGCATTTTGAGGTGAATAACCTGCTTGGTAATATGTTTCTACTTAATATGTAATTAAACGGTTAGACCTCGACAATGCCTTATACATGACGCCATGGTAACGTTGTTAATAATTATTATCAACATATAGTTTGAGACGTTCGTGTGTTACGTGCCTTTCTGTCCTCTCGACCATGTTGTCCTCCCGTTACCCATTTACAAAAATGTCCTCCCTAGCTCTACCATTATTTCCCAATTTTGGTAAACGGGTAACTGAAGGACATAATGGTCGGGGAACATAATAGCACGTTACATTCGGGCAATGACGCATTTCTGTATTGTACTTGTTCAGTATAAAGATTTTAGCAATGTAGACAATTTGATAACACAACGGCACAACGTCGAGGTTTTGACATAGAGGCTACGTCACATCCGCGCCGCACGTGATGACATAACTAGGACGTTCCATTGAAGATTCAGTCGAATCGGTAAACGGATCACACGTAGGCCCCGATTCTCAATCACAAATTCAATCACTAATATGATAAGCTCGTTTCAAAATTGGGACAATGGTGATAAGAAATCTATTATGTCACGTTTTTATTAATGACTAAACCTATGCATTGTTTATCATGTTAAGAACAGATGTATGGAGTAAATATTTGATTCAGTAATAACACTTGACTTACTCTAGATTTGACAAAAACAAATGCATTTATAAGTGTGATATAATAGGATATCTCTGATATTCGTTTTTGTTCAAATGTATTTATGAATCCATGAATTTAATACACGTAGGTTGCTGATTGTTAACAGACATCATTTTAGCCTGACCACACGAAAGTTTTTTTCGAGGTTTTCCCCTTACAAACCATATGGGCATTTCCAATGGGTACCTTCTATTATCCAATATTGAACCTGTGGCACCAATTGTATACAATATCAGAACGGAAGGGCGACCTTTTTTAATATGCACTTGATGTGTTTAACGTGAATGGTGGAAAATAGAAAAGAAATATTTTCCCGACAGTTAAATTATAGCAAAAATAAATTGCATACGGACATTTCATAAAATACTTGACCGTTCTTTAATCAGTTGTTTAATATGTTAAATAACAAAACCTTTGCAGGAACTTAAGGTATTCATTGCGTAATCCTGGTGTTGCGTAACGTTACATGCATTCATACAAAATATATTGAATCGAATATATCAAAAGGTTTATTTCGAAAAAAATATTATGAAGACTTTTTGAGCGAAGTTTATCTTTATCAATGGCAAATAACGCGGAAACGCTTTGAAACGTACGTAGACCTAAACGTTTGTCTTATATGCGACCAGGCCCCGGCTACGCAAAACAACTATTAATAGTTGTTCTACGTATATCTATGCTGAATGTTAGCTACACATGTGTGTTGTGGCGCGCGGTTCCAACCTCTTTTTCCTTTTAACGTTAATGCGTTTATTATTTATGATTAATGCGAGTAGCGTTAAAGGGCTGTGTTTATGCTTTTGCATTTATCGCTTATGATTTTACCGTCTAGGGTTTATCGTTTATCGCTTATGAGTTTACCGTCCAGCGTTTATCGTTTCTTGCATATGAGTTTAGCGTCAAGCGTTTATCGTTTATCGCTTATGAGTTTCCCTTCTAGCATTTATCGTTTATCGCATATGAGTTTAGCGTCAAACGTTTATCGTTTATCGCTTATGAGTTTACCGTCCAGCGTTTATCGTTTATCGCATATGAGTTTACCGTCCAGCGTTTATCGTTTATCACATATGAGTTTACCGTCGAGCGTTTATCGTTTACCGCTTATGAGTTTACCGTCTAGCGTTTATCGCTTATGAGTTTACCGTCTAGCGTTACTCGTTTATCGCTTAAGAGCTTACCGTCTAGCGTTTATCGTTTATCGTTATCGCTTATGAGTTAACCGTCTTGCGTTTATCGTTTATCGCTTATGTGGCTTAGGGTCATGATAGACGATATACGGCCCATATATGGGGCAGGAGGGTGAGTGAGAAGGAAGCGATGCAACTACATATGTAATCGTGATATGATATCGTTCCAATAAGTATAATATCAGGGCAGAAGTTTATATGACTTTTCATCCATTGCAATGTTAATTCAGAAATGAAAGTAGACAAACACGATTGAAGAGTTTGATTATAAAAGAATTAGATACTTTTTTTTACTTTTTATCTTTGAGATTGAGTTTTTATTTCGCACAAAAATATAACCTGTCATATTTATCAGCTTAATTAGTCTAGAACAATAGACGAACGTCAAGTATATGAAGTAGTTGACGGTATAGTTAATTGCACTACTTGCACTTAAAATGAGGCCATTTTTTACCTTGTCGCGTGAACGTCACAGAAAAACGGGGTGTTTGCATAATATCAATTCGTTTTTTTTTTCGATTGGTTCTAAGCCAGTGTTTTTCAACATACATACAAAATAAAATGTTTACATTCCATTGAAGGTGCAACAACGATAACGCGTATTACAGACCGATTACGTAAACGTAACATTAAAACTAGGTGAATGGTGCTCATTTAGAGCACAACTATCTACAATCTTTTTCTCTTAAACATATGACTGTTCATATATTTAGACTCTTTTCAATGGGCTATCCATTATTTCAAAAAAGGAAAATTCTATATAGAGCCATATTATGTTATGTTTAATATTTTAACTAATATGGAAAATGTGTGTATACATAATAGGGTACATTGCTACAATATTGGTTCAATCCCTTATCAAAGTACGCAATTGTTTGAATTTAAATCAAATATATCATACCAAGAAATAGCCCTTAACTATTCAAAAGATAGTTAAATGATTTGAGGTGCTGTATGCTTTGAGTATTGATTATGTGTCACAGTGCTTTTATAGCGAGAGCTGCTTTTGCACAAAGGCCTGTCCAGTTATTGATCGTATGACGTCAGTGACGTAACTACAGTGTTTTTCAGTGAGGCGATTAAAAATGCCTTTCCTACCAAGAGTTGGCTTGTTTTTTTGATAAATAATACCTATATAATATAGTAAATCGTATTCTAAACTACCTATGCTCCATGTCTGACATGTATTTTATATTATTATAAGTATTTCACGGTGTTGTTCGACCTTTAATGCATCGAAAAAGGGATCACGGGAAGGGTGGTGGAATGTTCCCTAAAACATCGAGTGATCGCAATACCTGCATATTTTCGTAAACGAAAAGATTGCAGATAATAATTATAACAACAACAAATAATGGTATAATACTAGTAGCGATGTTAAATGATTCTGTCATTTGAACACACATCCCCACGTTTCTTATATATATGATCAACTATCTTGATAGCATAGCAAGGCCAAGAGGCCACTCAAGTCAAATCCATGTAAAAAGATTGCAATCCGACATGGATGCGATTGGTAGTGTCATTTATTATCCGGAACATTGTGAATACTTTAATGATACTTGGCCAAGTGAACGGACAAAAAGGCACTTCCATATGGTTTGAATGATGAAGTGCTACTTTTAATTGTGAATCCGTAAGCATTTAACCGGTAATTTCCATCCTCGAGATAAAAAAAAACTAGGTGATGCGTAAGTAAGCCACGATTGTTCATTGTATAAATTACCAAATATGTTTTTCTTTATTATTCTCAACATAACGGAGTGCACAGTTATTCGATAAAATATCCGTCGAAGAGATTTTATATTATAATTAATCACCTTAGCAACCCAATAGCTGTTTGTAGACAGCTTCAATGTGCCTATAAATCCTGCATCCCCATTGTTGAACGAAGATAACTTTAAAGTTTTCAATATGCCTTTAAGATCGTAAATTAATATGAATATATTTAGATAAATATAAACACATAGGAAACTATACAAGCAATAAATAACCATAATTTAATGTTTTGTTGCAGGAGGGCCCATCTACAAAAACGGCATGAAGCGCAACTCGAGCCTGAAATTCAAATACAATGGCGACCTCAACGGTGAACCATTACTCCACAGCGCACCTGTCTTGGGCGGCCCTCAATTCCAGCACTCCACCAAACGCACCACCGCCATCCCGCCACACCTTGCCAACCATATCCACCTTAGCAACCGCCTCTACAAATCAAGCAGCATCTGCTCCTTCGATGACTCACCCATGCTCGTCGTCGAGGACACGCATGACAGCGGCGGTAAACACAGAGCGAAATCTCCCTTAGCAACAAAACAGGAAAAAGACGTTGAAAAAGTAGTACCCTCAGACGCTAGCGACGCCACTGAAAACGAGCAGCTGTGTGATGACTCAGACCGATCGAGTGACTCATCCGACGACGAAGTGGCGCGGATACCCAACGGCGGTTACGGTTGGGTGGTTGTCTTTGCGTCCTTCTGTATGCAGGCCTTAGTCGGAGGCATCGCCTATGTACAAGGGCTTATGTACCCCTACTTCCAGGAAGCCATGAACTCAGATAAGGTGACCACCGCCTGGGCGTGCTCCATGCAGATGAGCGTCTGGTTTACTGGAGGTAGGTCCGGACGAGTGCCCGCCTTATAAAAACTAAGCTAATAATGTGTATATAGAGGTTTGTTACGATGACCAGGCGCGGATTTAGAGGGGGCGCACCCGGCGCACGCCCCGTGTTCACCTAGACTATGGGCTAACGTTTAAGTTTGGAATGATACATGCATTCATTTTGCTCTTAATGCTCTTAATGCTCTTATTTATTTTTGAATATAGCAATTTATGAATTTAAAATTTTATTTCAAACACATTAAGACAGTTATACAACATTGTTTGTTGAAAACATTTTGAAACCGCTTTTCTTGTAATTTACCTTACATTTGAAGTGTTTTGATATTTTCAATGCCGTCACAAGGTAGTGAAAGCGATCGACTTAACATGTGAACAACCTCCATATCTTACAATAAGTTTAACATTTTTGTAAAACGATCTTTTTTGTAATTTTAAGTTTTTTGTCCGATCGTCAGAAATAGACTCTACAGGCGGTTGAAACCGATCCTTTCTGTGTTTACAGGTTTGATTGCAGGCCCGTTAGTTCAGGTGTATGGTGCGAGGAAAATCTCAATGCTGGGGACATTGGTCGTGTCCCTGGGCCTCTTTATTTCGGCTTTCGCCCAACATATTTGGATGCTCTATGTCTTTTATGGCTTTCTTTGTGGTAGGTATTTTCATTTTGATATGTATTTTGGATTTCATAAATTTATCTTAAAAATCAGTTTGATGATATCTTAACACTTTTTTTTCAAGCCAGCCATGCTTCTATGTTAGTTTTTTTCTTAACAAGCTTTTTAATCTCAATATTGAAACTTTTTTCAAAACAATCAAATATAAAAAGTAAATACAATGTAGGTTGATCCTATATTTGCCAGACCCCTTTGTAAGCGGTTGGCATGCTGGTGTAACACATTCATGTAATTCACATGTTCACCATGTGAATTGTTTGTTCGAAGGGTGATTTCAGCTTGATTTCATATTTGATCGAAATAGAACTGACAAAAATCGTTTAACAACTACAATGAGTCAAACCCGAACCCGATATGGTTTGATATCACATTGCAAATCCCGAGTCATATTTTCAGTCCCTATCATCTCGTATTCGTTGCATCAGCTATGTAAATGAGGAGAACATGAATATTCCATTGATTTACATCCATAAATAGCATAGAAAATCAAATCACTTTCATTATATCAAGATTTATTGGCTTATCTGGGAAATGGGCAAGATAAAAATACTTCTTGTTTGATGTTCCCTATGACAACACAACATAATAACTCGATATATGTCACGCATATCATTGATACTCAATCAACGATAGACAACATTAAATGTTTCACCTTATTATTCTTTCTAACGAAGAACTTTTAAAATGTTATCACTATATATTGAAAGTTTATTAGTTATTATGAATTCTTAAACCATACACATTTATGATAAAACAATGTAATTTGAACAATATACTCTATATTCTGTAACCGATGCATCATGCGAACTTTCTTTGTAATCTTCAAAAGATTTCTTTGTAATATTCAAAAGAATAACAATACGATTCAATGTTTACACTTCCATCTCTTATTTGTAGGTTTTGGCATGAGTATGATTTTCTTTCCGGCCGTCATCATTGTGCAACACTATTTCACCACGAAGCGTTCGATCGCCGTGGCCTTTGCGAACGCCGGATGTCCGTTCGGAGCGTTCATTTACCCGATCCTCGTCAGCTACCTACTCAACACATACGGCTGGCGAGGCGAACTCATTATCCTCTCAGCCGTCACACTTCATGGACTCATATTTGCCAGTTTCTTTCATCCTGTGTTTAAAAAGAAACCGAAAAAGCCAGACAGTGAAAAGAAAGGCATTGCTAATAAAGGCAGAGTGGATGACCGAACCGTCACTGAGGTGATCATATCCAGTGTGGCAAGTTTGGGACAGGCTGATATCACACCAAAAGAAAAATCGAAGGTCAAGGATTTCTTAAAACACCTCCTTGATTTATCACTGTGGAGAAATCCTAACATGGTCTTCGACGTGTTCGCCTACGGCCTATTCGCCTTCGGCTTCATCATGCCTTCCATGTTCCTCCCGCTCAAAGCCAGCGAGAACGACATCCCGCCGCCCAAACCGGAAATCATGCTCTCGGTCCTCGGCTTCTCTGACGTCATCGGGCGACTCACTTCCGGTCTCATCGGTCGCTTCCTGGGCCGCAAGCGCTTGCTCATCTATGGCGGGGGCATGGTCATATGCGGCGTAGCAACTGTTCTGTCGTCCTTCTTATCTAACTTTGGACCGCTCGTAGTATACAGCTCGATATTTGGACTGTGTATCGGGATGTCGCGGGCGTACAGCAGCGTGGTTGTGACCGATATGCTGGGCATTGCCAATTTACCAAAGGCGTATGGCTTCAAGATGTTCATTAATGGCATTTGTGTGCTGTGCAGCGGTCCGCTTGCAGGTAACCATATTTCTTTTTATCCTTTTTATTCTATATATTAAAAATACATGTTAAATGTGTATAAAATAAAGTGGGATTGTGGTAATACATGAAATAATATCACTATATCGCAGACTTCTAATGGTTAGAATAGCATTATAACTATGTATCATTATTATTTGTTAGTTGGTAATGTGTTTTTTTTATATGTTTTATTGTATTTTCAACCATAAGCAGCTTCAGATATCATTTAATTTCGTTTCGAACTTGTAAATGGCATTGGCTCATTATGAACACAAAATCGTTATAGTACCGATAAAAAAAATCAAGTGCCATAAAGATGAAAACTTTCTTTATCACTGCAACCTATTCAACCTTATGTATATTCTAAATTAGTTTGTTGATATATAATATACTCTTCAATGGTACAAAGCCATATTAACATCTCAAGGTTATATTCATAAAATCAATCAAGTAGTCCTTTCTGGTCAAGAGAATCCATAGAGATAATATCCAGGGCTTATTGCCCTAAGGCTTGTGTATACGATATACCATTCTAAATTGCATTCATTATAACTCACGATACTCTTTCTGGGATGAACTATAGTAATACTTATATCACAGTCGGCAAGATAAGTTGAACAATATAAATACGTCATTTGCTCATATATGAAACGTTGTTCAAACATCACAACATCAGATTGTGTTGGTTACGCAATACAACTTTGCAATATTGTTACAACGTTGTCAATACACCCTCGAAAACGAAATAAGTCGGGAAATGCAGCCGACTGAATATTTTTCGACGTTGCGCCACGTGTGGTTAGGTTGGATATTAGCGTTTCTTTATTATTCTAATAGCATTTATAATATTAACCCTGTATTTTGCAGCCTTCATCTTTGAGGTGACGCACAGTGTGGACTTCGCATTTCGAACCATCGGTGTGATCCAGTTTTGCGGAGGAGCGCTCGTGTTCATTCTGCTTATTTTGCGACGCCTGGGTTGTGCCGAGGTTATATAACTATTTGACGGTGCTTAGAACTTGTAACGTGGTATGATAAAGAGGTCAAGTAATTCCTTCTTGCATCGAAGAGTAATTTTGTGTGGTGGACTATAACAAACACATGACATGGCGCTAAAGGGAGGGAGGCTTGGTGTTCATTACTGTTCATAATGAATTCATAATGTACATATGCATAATGTACTTATTAAGTATGGGTATGTAGGCGAAGCTATGGAGAAAAATGTACTCATACAATGATCAAAGCAATTGGAAGGTGCTTGTGAATTTCCATGAATTATTAATTTGACTCGTAAACAAGAATCAATTTGCTTTATTTTAAGCATGTATGAACTGTTAATTCATCAAAAATCAATCAAGATAAAACTCAATGTTGAGAACTGTGACAGTTCATGCAAATGATGAGAAAAAATGAGTGAGCTCTATTTAATGTAGATTTTATGTAAAGATGCATTTGTACATGTATTGTCACTATAAGTATGAGCTCGATTATCTTTATTTCAAAATGGAATGTTTAATTCATTAAGACTTGTGTTTTAGCAGGTTACTTAATTTTTATTAACAACAAAGTTTTATCAACAAGTAAAATCGGGATAAAAAAAGAAGATAGGAATAGTATTTGCAAAGTGACGTTTTGCTTATGTCGTTGTTTTAGTTAAAAAGTGTTATAAAATACAATAATGGCTTAAATTAAAAACAATATTCATGAAATTAGCGTTATTTTTTCATGAGATAATTGTGTTAGTTTTCGAGTACGATGTAGTACACTGTGATGTATCCTTTTCGTTCAATGTATTGAAACGAAGTATGTTGCATTTATAATAATG
>LQRL01117888.1:7767-23838 GCA_001703475.1 Hydroides elegans
CTGCATTAAGACAACTTAAGACGAGCGTTTACATTATCAAACACTACTAATAACAATAATTGCCAACACTGTGTGCTAACAGATTATGTTAATCGCAACATCACATTGTCACCTTTTAAGCAATTAAACATAAGCTTAAGCAAAAGAGAATTCGACCACTACATAATTGCCAATTACGAACAAAGGGATTTAGCTCAGATAAAGACATTTCCTTTAAAAAAAAACACCTATAGCATATGAAAAAGCCTTATTAGAAAAATATGGTTTAATGAAAAATCTTAACGTATCTAAAATATGCATTTTTAGAATATGGTATACTTGACTTACTGATTGAATTTAATTTTGAAGATAAATGCTCAGTAAGAACAAATTAAATAACGAATGTTAAAGAAGAGAAGCTAGTAATGTGACCAGGCCGCAGACCGAAAATATGCCACCATAAAAAAAGATGCGGGTGTCTGAAACATGCTTGAATAATTGCATAAATATATAAATTAAATAATCGGATACACTATCATTGATCTATTTATGCATGCTTCCTGTTGTTGAATTTATAGACATTTGTTTCGTAATGCTTCTACAATCCGGTTGTTTATACGGAAACATAACATCTGTATTTATTAACCAACATCAATACCAAATATGCACTGAAGCATAACCGTGGCAACATCATGTAGGCCCGATAGAAAAAGTCGAGCAATTATCTTATTATCAACCATTATTCTTTCATGGCACCAAACCTTTTGTTTACATCCAACTATCAAATAATCGCGTTCAAACATTGAACGTATTTACCGGGAAACCTGAAAATAGAATCCAAATGTTTTGTAGTCAGTTAACATAAGCAATACTATAAAGCAAGTAGGGGCCTACCAAAACACAGGTTCAAGGTTAAATGAAGCACAAAACAGGAAAAATGGTATAAAAAGGCCAGTAGACTATTTGAACAGGCGGTTTATTGAACTTAACAAAATGTATTTTAAGTATAGTATGCCGAACCAAAACTGATCTTTAAAAACGAAAATAACAAAAACGAAAACAGGAAAATGGCCACAGCTTCGGATGTTTTAAGGATATGGTTTTATATTTTTGTGTTTTCTGTTTGTCGAGTAGATTGCCAGGAGGATACTTACCGTGAGTATAATTAAAATAATTTATCAATGTACATATATGATAAACTATACAAAATGAACCATGTGTCTGATATATATGTACATGTATGAACTATGATTATATCGTTCTTATTGATTATTGATTACTATATAAAGATAATTTTTTATTGGCTATATAAAGACTGGTCTCATAATCATTCTAAATGTTTAAATATACCTGGTACCACAATTTAAATCTTATTCTTTGCAACGGCATTCGCCATGAATAATAGTTACTTACAGTATTTAATTAAACTTAAAAGGATATCATCATAGTCTACTCTCCTTATTTAATCCATCACTATTTCCAAATTAAAATGATTATAACACAATTAATTTTGAATATAAACTTACTGTTTCCTCATCAAGGATATTCACAATTATAAATACATGTAATTGTTTTCGTATAGCCTATATTCTGCTAAATGGATCTGTAATATAAGTTTATAAAAAATAAAAGAAGTTCGCAAAATAAGTCGTAATCACTCTCACATAACCCACTCAAACATTCAAACATACATTGTTTTAACTCATATACCCTTCTTTTTCAGAGGAGCGATACTGCTCGCTCAATTACCTCCCCCAAATACCGGATGTGGACATAGAGGGTTTATCAACCTGCGCCTCGTGTTCCGGTAACTGCGGAAGTGTCAAAAACATCGTCATTTTCGATGGATATATGCCGTGTTCCTGTGACCACTTATGCTCCATATATGGTGACTGTTGCAGTGATATACAGACGGAATGTCCACTGGAATATGCGCGCGGTTTGGAGATAATGGAGAATTTTGAGACGACTGAACCGTTGGAGTCTAGATGCCACGCGGTACAGGTTTTAGAATCTGAAGTGCCGATGATATCAACGTGTAGAGCTGATCCATTAGCATGTGAATCAGGGATTAATTATCCTTTTGATACAATTCCTGTAACCGATGTGGATACTGGACTGGAGTTTATAAACGCAGGATGTGCTATGTGTAATGGTGTCACGAATGGACAGGTGTGGGAAACCACCATAAAATGCGAGTTGCCTTCTCGGCAAAACACAAATAGCAACAATTTAACATCAGCGGAAGTAATCGCATATCTACAAAATGGACAATGTGATTTAGTCATTGATCTGCCACGTAACCGACCGCTCAGAACGTGTAGAACTGATCTGGATATAATCGATACGTGTCCATCAGATTGCGATAATAGACAATTAGTAGAGGCCTGTGAGAATGGGATATTTGATCGCTATATTACAGATGATTACCGTAACTATGCGAATGAATACTGCGCCGTTTGTAACGCGTTCTTTGACGCTTCGAGACCACTACGTTGCGCCGTACATTATTGGCCATTCGATGGACGGGGTGTGGATTATGATTACTCGATTGCTGTGTTATTTCGCTACGATTCATTCTCTCAAAATGGTATACGCGCACCTGGGGATGAAGTAATTTGTCCTGAGGGGACCGAATATATAAATGAGGACATTGGATGTCGCGAAATAGAACGCAATGTTCACCAAGTAGTAACGGTAACGGTGGAGCTATTTCACAATGGGAATCTCACTTCAGATGATTTAGAAATCATTGACACGTTTCAAAACCTTGGTTGTGACAGTGCCAATGACTCGTTACTCAATCAGTTTGAAAATATAACCGAGGTGTCTTGTAACAGTACATTGGATATATCTGATGACACATTAAAAGTGAAGTTCCAGTTCGTTCTTACATGGGCCCATAATGATGCTCTACAGCTTCCTTTAAACGATACCGTATCTCACATAACCGAAGCGATACAAAACAGAACCTCACTCTTTGACGATTTGATACGCATTGGTATCATTCTGAATATCACTATAAATGGTGAACAAGAACACCTGATCGGCTTTGTTTGCAGTTATGTAACATTTGAGCCAGACGAGTACACTATGTTAACCAATACCAGTGCTCAAATTATATCCTCGAAACAAAAACTGAACCAAGACGAGTTTATAATCCACGACGGATTTCTATATGTTTGTCAAGAGCATCTGGATAAAGATGAAATAGAAGACGAAGATAATACTGAAGAACTGATCATCGCTATACTAACCATAATATTCATGGCACTATCAGCTATATGCCTATTCGTTCGACTTATTCTTCAGTATTTTATACCGATGTTCCATACGTTTCCTGTCAAACTGCAATTCTTCTACTGCATCACTTTATTCGTTGCGATTTTAACGTTTTTAATTGGTCCTCTCGTAAAGAACGTCTCTGGACTCTGTGCAGCTGTTGGTGTAATTCTACATTATACCTTCCTTGCGTCATTTATGTGGATGAGCGTGATCGCTGGGGATATGTTTCGAATGTTCCGCTCATTCGAATCAATGCAAGATGCCGCAGAGCGGAACAGTATAAAAGATATGATTCCGTATCATATTTTGGCGTGGGGTGTACCTGGGCTTCTAGTTGTGGCATCGTTGATCGTTGATCATGTACCACCGGAGAAACACTCACTCAAACCCGGGTATGGTGAAGATCGATGTTGGTTAGCCTCAGATACGTTCGCAATATTGGTTTTCTTTGGTATACCGATTATTGTGGCATTAATAGTGAACACTGTATTGTTTGTGTTAGTAGCTCTAAAGTTAAGGAAGTCGTTTCAAGAGAGATCAAGCATGACGAAAGATGGACAGAGCAACTGGAACGTTTATATCAAATTGTTCATTTTAATGGGAGTTGGGTGTGGGTTTCTTATTTTGACACCGTTTATAGATCATATTGTGCTCTGGATACTCATAATTATTACAACAGCAGGTCAAGGGATTTACATATCTTTAGTTTCAATACTAAATAGTCAGGTATTGAATTATTTGAGAAAGAAGTTTCCTGTCGGCAGTCCGAAATCGGGAGATAAAACTTCCGAGAGACCGACACAAGAATCAACGTTGTCTTCTAGTCACGTGAAGTATTTAGCGAAACCGGATACAGCTTCAATGTCTTCTAATGAGTCACCACAGGTTCATATTAAAGCACCTTTGAATCCGGACAGACGGAAGTATGCATGTTAATGGGAATACCAATAATGAAGAAAACGTCACCCAAAGCAACCAAACTGTTGTGTTTATATGTTATATATACGGTATATATTCATGAATGTGCGTATTGTAGTGTCAACATTTAAGTTGGTATGTAAATAATGAATTTATTAAGACTTTATGTTTCCTAGCTTATGAAGACCCTAATAGTTAAATGGTTTATTTTGAATTACATTTTTTAAATCAGTCATACAATAACAGGATTATTTTCCGTTGTCAATAAATCGTAAAACTGCTATTGAATTTTCATTACCGCAAATTAATTATGTATATGTAAGTAAGTCAACTATTTTTTTTCTCTCAACAGAGAAAAACACAAGGAATTAGACATTCTGTCCTGTAACTGTCCCAAGATAATGATATCCATACATATCGGTTAATTCAATAATAATAAGAAACCACAATGACATTAAACTAATAACTCACGGATCTCGCATGAATCGCCCGCGTAGATTGCGTCACATTCGCAGGTGTACGAGTTGTAGCCATCCGTACATACTCCTCCATTTTGACAGGGCGTCGGTGCACACTCGTCAAAATCTGCAAGGGACATTAATCTAACACCAAATATTTTAGAATAATATAAATTTATAATTTATATAATTAAGAGAGGTGTATTTGTCACAGAATTCCCCTTAATAATCTACTTATTTATAAAAATCTATCTATCATGTTTTCATCTTATTAATTTTCAACATAAGTGAATTTTATGTGAATAATAACGCCTAAACTCAGTGAGATGACTTCTCTAGACACTCGTTACATCGTTTCCCCCAATAACGGTTAATACATTATCCCATAACAATGAACCCTAAAACTAGTCTTATACCTATTTCATCACAGTTAGTCCCTTGCCATCCATCATTGCAGTCGCACACATATCCTCCACCAATATTTTGACAAGTTCCGTTCAGGCAGGGGTCGGCCAGGCACTCGTCGATATCTCAAAAGAAAAGAGAGGGGAGGGGTTGGGGTCAGTTGAAAATTTCATATTGACATTTTACAAATATACAAAATAGTATGCATGAACAAAAAACATGCTAAAATGAAATAGTAAATCTTTTTGCGATTAAATTTCTTTTGCGATTATACCAAATTTAACTATTGTTTAATAAGCAGTGAAATTTAAGAATGATTTTGGTTCAAATCCATGCAAAAATGCTGAAATGTACTACTTTCACAAAGAAACACGCATTTAATTTTAATTGACCATATCTTTATGCAATCATTTTTCATATGACATTTGCAACGTAATGACGTAACTGTTGTTTCTATTTAAAGTAAACGTCTTTTTGTTTCTGGATCCAGTACCTGTTTCACAGTGTGTCCCGACGTATCCGGTTTCGCATACGCAGACGTAGGCTTCATTGGCGTCCTGGCAATAGCCACCGTTCAGGCATGGGTCCTCAGCGGGGCAGTCATCGTTGGCTGCAAATATGCAATGTTTCATACGCGTTCAAATTTCAAGACAACACAAACTATGTATATTTTAAATGTACATGTTTGACTAAAAGGATTGATTGGGCCTTATATTTCTACTCGAAAGGTTGTGAATTGATCAACAACGAATTTTAGCAAAATCTCCACCATGTATATGACCCAATCACCTACCCGAACTCCCCCATTAAATGACACCATATATAGATTGAAACGCAGGGATGTACATAAAAGCAAATGCGGCGGGTGCGTCTCCCATGCGCTTCTTCTACATTTCACCAAAATACATTAGCGTCCGCTCTTTTACTTAATATACTTAATATTGAAGTCTCATCGACACCACTTTTCATTCGTTACTGAATCCTGATATGATTTCTGTTTATTTTACATATATACAGACCTGTGCCACAGTCATCGCCCGTGAAATCGATGGCGCTGCAGTCGCACGAATAATCGCTCGCTCCGTTTTGACAAACACCTCCGTTTAAACAAGGTGAAGAGACGAAGTTCTGCATCGAGCAGTAATCCGCTGTAATAAAAACGTATTTTTAAATTTTAAGCGCATATGACGATCAGATGAAGAGCGATATTTTTGAAACCGTATCATTATTAAGCATATGGAAATCAATGAAGTGCGCTCATCGTAAGTCATACATTTATGCAC
The DNA here is from genome assembly GCA_001703475.1 of Hydroides elegans. Taxonomy (NCBI): domain Eukaryota; kingdom Metazoa; phylum Annelida; class Polychaeta; order Sabellida; family Serpulidae; genus Hydroides; species Hydroides elegans. The sequence continues at coordinate 14,096 of LQRL01117888.1, forward strand.
GTATTCGTTTGCCTTTATTTGATGGGCATAGGCGATTGCAAGCGGTAGTTACTGTTTATATGATATCATAATCCTATCGTACTTGTATTATCAAATCAACATCCCTACTTGTTTCACAATGTGTGCCTATATAGTAACCGGAAACCTCCTGCACGCACTGGCACGTGTACGTATTATCTCCATCTTGGCACGTGCCGCCATTTTGACACGTGACGCCCACGCAGTCATCTGTAGCAAAAAAAAAAGAAATTTTGTCATATTCATTTTAATGTTTATATTCAGATAATATCATCATCCTTTTCATGCATTTGTGCGCGTTTCTAAGATTCTCATGCATATATGCGTTGAAGAGTTTGCGTTAATGAGTTAATGTGATTACGTGAATCGCTATTGCGTTTGTGTCTATGTGTCTGGCACGCAACGCACTGACACGTGTACGTATAATCACCATACTCGCAAGTGACACACACGCAGTCATCGGTAGGGAAACAAACGATTCGAGATTTGTAGCTGGATGATACCATACTCGGAAAACAAGCACGAAAGAACTGTTCGTTATTCCTGGTTACGATTCGTAATCAGATTCGTAGCTGATAGCTATTCTACAAGGAAATATTTAAGAGAATGATCTAATCATGTCGCGTTACGCTCCGACGAAATCCTTTTTTTTGTATATAAGTTATTTGAATTTTATTCTAATGAACTTTATTGATAAAGATATAATTCTAAATTGTATTTAAACAGATTTATTGTAACTTACCCTGTGAGTAAACTACGCAAAATAATACAAATGTTGTATAAATTATTGCAATTTTACATTCCATGATAGATTATCGTGCACAATTTCGAATCATTTTACCTAATTATGGCTATCATATTTTATAACAATAACATAGTGTTATATCTTATCCGAAATATGTCAATAAACAAAATCAGTTAACTATATTGAGCTGCCAAAATGATCAATTCGTATATTTGTCAATATCAGATTATAACTCAACTACACAAACAACTATCATATGGTGAAATTTCTCTAAATCCTACTTAAAGGTTCATTACAGCTATGGAAAATCTCGTCTATTTATAATATATGGATATTGGGATTTAAGGTTTTGTGAATGAGTATAAAGGTCGCGATTCAAAATCAGCATGATAATGATATAGGCCAATATGCATTATGAAGTCATACTATAACTGTCTTATCACTAATTTGCGAAAATTCAACGTTGAGAAATATATTTTTTGTAGTTATTTGTGTGTACACCTTTATAAAGTTGTTCTTAAGGCGCGTTCACGCAAAAAAAAAAAAAATCTAGTAAATTTTGCGTGAACAGAGGGGATTAATTGCTATGTTTTTATACAAATGTGGCATTCAAAAATATCGGTCTTGGTGCTTTTTACGAGCTTTTTTGTTTGCGAGAACGCGGCCTAAGGTACCCTTCTTATATAGATTCATGCCCGAAAAATACGACTTAGATTAAATAATTGAACAATAGAATTTCGTACTAGATTTTTTTTTCAAATATACCGTACTCGCTCGACCTAACATCCACATCCCCAGTGATTTAACGCCCCTCCCACACTTTTGTCAAATATAATTCACACCCGCATCCCTTACAAAAACAAATATATAGTGAATATAAAGATTTCTTAATCAAATGTAGCGTATTTTCTGATCTATTAAATAGTGTGGATTTAATATTTGATTTCTTATAAAAAATATAGAATATTCAAAATATATACTTTTGAATAACGAAAAAAGATTTAACAGGCTTGCATAAATAAAAAGAATATGCGATTGTTTCTTATATTATTTATTCAGCTAAAATATATCACAGCTGGAATAACATTTTGAATAAAGCATCAATGGGATAAAACTAAAAAAAAAAAAACGGTGTTCAAATGGATTTGAAATCCAAAACACCTACCACAGGATTGCATACAGATGTTTGCTCCATAAAAATTATATCATCTTAGATTGATTAGTAATTTATCTATCTTTTAAAAAAAAAATTATGTAAAGTAACCATCAACACAATCGTCATTAATAATGAACGGAAGCTACCTCATCAAAATATTGCCCTTCACAATCTCAATGAGAAGCTGTACCTTGTCAGTCAAGTTTCAGATTGGTATAATAACGCTTAATTAAGAAGTACATATACAAAAAAAATAACGATTTTTACCTATGTGTATTGAAATACTTCAATTAAAACAATAAAACTCATATTATTTAAAACATTGAATACTATAAATAGCCTTCTTTTACAGCTAAACACAACATCTACAGGTTGGTACATAAATGCATTCGTCATTAACTCACAAATAACAATAAATACACACATATAATAATATAGTTTTGCATCAATATCAGTCATTAACTTACACTCCAGCATCGCGCCAGGTTAAAAAGCATATTCCCCTTTGTTAAAGCTTTAAATAAAACTTTTGGCATAAATAGTCAACACGAGAAGGAAAATAGGAGAAAGAATACATTAATTATTCAAAGTTTCAAAACAAATCTACATAGACTTAAAGACTACATTTGAATCAAACTTTGTCCAAGAAAATTACAAAATGGTGTTTGTAAATCAATGTCTTAAACCCTATATGCTACACGTATGTGTCTTTTGAACCTGTTCTAATCCGAATCGGTCTTATACATCGGCCATGCATCTATCCCACATCGGTCATACTCGACCCACCCCTCGGCGTCGGCGACGTATTGGGTTGCTGTTCGTTATCCGTAAGGCGACTGTGGTCTCCTCCCCCTCCGCAGTGCCTCGTTCTTCGGCGATTGCGCCTTCCGCTTTCTTCGTCTTCTTCGTCGATGTCGATCTTCTTGGGTTTGTCGTTCTTGTACGGGTTGTCGGGCTTCTTCTTGCGGTGTTTGACAACTAGAGTGAAGAGAAAGTATAGAGCAAAAGTGTATGGAATGGTTTGCGTCGCGCATGAAACATTATTCAGAATATTTATTCAAATTTATAGAACGTTCAGCTTTCAATTATGAGTTAAAATTTGTAAGTGTTGTGAGTGCATATTGTTTACATCGATGCTAAAAACGCCTTTTTTAGTGAAGACAAAATGATCATTGTTTTCGATAATCCCGTCATTTTATTTGAATCGGTATCTTTGTCTGATATAAAAAGATACTCAGACGCGGATTTAGAGGTGTCACCTCTACCTGAAACATTCGGTTCGGTACATTTCATTCTAACAATGACCCACTCCTCCTCTATTTTACCGCTCCTTATCAGTTAATATAACAATGGCGGACAGCTATTCACTTACCACAAACAATGATGATGACCACGCCAAGCAGCAGAGCGCCTCCACCGACGTAGATGAAGATGCGATACTTCTCATGAAACGGTTCTGCTTGGTCTTTCTTGTCCGACTGGGCATTCGTGTCGCCGAGATCACCTTATACACGAAATAGAAGTTATTAACATTGATATACTGTGATTAATTAATTAGTAAGGGTATAATTATTCTTATGCAATCAACATGGTTACTTCAACAGCAAGCATTTGAAATGGGTATCTTTAATATACTTTAACTATGTACCAGGTTCAAAGTCATAGAATAATTTAGTTATATACATTTTTATAAATCGCCTATTACATTTAGTAAATGTTACTAATATATGACTTATCACTAACATATAAGACATCTTTAGAAAGATAAAATTGCAAGCATTATAATGCACACAACAGAAATATGAGTCTCCAATAGCAGGCTTCCCGCTTCGGTAACCCATTGACCCACACCCAAGTCCCCCTCCAACCTCCACTCGATCACCTTATACCTGTCGCTTCCTCCGCCATCGGGGTCGTTGACACCAAGATCTCCGTATAGTTCACCAACACAAAATTCTCGCACCAGTCATCCATAAGCGCTTGTTCATCCGCGCATATCACGCACTGATCGTGCGCTATAGTAACAGAGCATGCGCAACCCTCGTCACGGCAACATGCGCATGAATCGGGAATGGGGTCATCGACTGCGAGAGTGTCCAGGTCGGTACAGTTGCAGCCGTCTGGTGAGGTGGTCCAGTAGTTGATGTCGTTGGGTGCTGGGATAAAAGAAAATTGTCATGTACGTGGGGTTAAATTTAGAGTGATGTTGCAAAAACATATTTTTATAAATAGCTTTGTGTAGAGAGTTCTGTTGAAATATACGAAATTGCACATTTTTAGCAAGTTTACACACATGCTGAAGAACTGCCCAAGGAAGCGCTCAACGGTTCTTTGCATCTCCGTCTGGGAAATTATATATAGGCCCGTAAAAGGCCCTGAACGCACCATAATTCGATGTTGTGAGTAAAATCTAGCATATGTGTGAAAACCTTGTCATTTGAAACGTTTAACTATAATTTAGGCTTCACATCATCTATTATGTATCAAATATATTTACCGAATTCGCAGCTATCTCCCCTGTAGTGTTCGATGCACTCGCACGTGTAACTGTTGTATCCGTCGGTGCACGTACCGCCCGCTTCACAGGGGTCGCCCTCGCACTCGTCGAAATCTGTATGAGGTTTGAAGGCGCGGTTACGTTTTAAATTTGGTAAGTTGTTTTATCAGTGAACAATTATGTATTATTTACTGGAGTTCAAAAATGAGTTTTCATAAAAAAGTGTGTACGAGGGTACGTTAAAACAAACTTTGCAAATAAGGCAAATTATTCACTACATAATGGGTAGAATGGTTTTATCTAAATGAATTTATTTGTTAAATCATGTTTTATCATATAGTGGGCAATTGATTTTAAGCGGATTCTAGTGCCTGGTTACTTACTGATTTCGTCACATCGTTGCCCCTGCCAACCCTCGTTGCATGCGCAGTCATAACTTCCTGGTGAATTTGTGCAGGTCCCGTTCAGACAGTTGAGCACACTGAGACACTCGTCGATTTCTGGTTTAACAAATACACATACAGTATATTAATAAACAAAAATTGAATTACTTATTTTCTAATATGTTTATAAAAGCCGGGAAACGTTTTTTTAAGTATGAATGAAAATATGCTAACAATTTAAATAGGATGCTTCATTTACCAATTTCTTATCGATATCAAAATACTGCGCATTCAGCCGCGGATCCAGCCAAGGGTGAACCTGGGGGACAGTTATTATTATTATTATTTATTTTAATCGGGCCAACTAGGGACACCAATGATTTTTACGCTCTATTACACTTTGTGACCCGATATCGCCATTAACCCTTGTGAGTTGGGACACTGAGAATTGTATTCATTTATATAACGTGCAAGTTATTGTCAAATCTAAAAAATAGACTGGCCTACCGAATTCACATGTTGCACCCGCGTACCCGGATGGACACCCGCACGTGTACGCATTCGCTTGGTCGATGCATTCGCCGCCATTTAAACAGGGGTCCGGATCAGGACAGTCGTCGATGGCTATGCAAGAGAAGAAAACATGAGTTACATTTATTATAACCATTTAAAAAAAATATTCAATTTATGTCACAACTACAAATAAAATAAATGGTATAATATATAGTTATAATGAATTCTTATTATTGCACATTACTCAAATTACTAAATCTATTCAGACACCTACTTTTAAAAATAAAATCAGATGTACTGTTAGTATTACTTGCGTAAAATGCACCCAAATTACAATAGAGCAACCTCAATTTTGTTCTTATCACGTCGCTTTCAGATGTCGAAATTATGTTCTCATGGGATTATGTAAACGTGATGGTTTTCGAAAAGCTACGAAAAAAGTAAATTTCAAATCGGCACAAAGAGAACGCTCTTTCGAGGTTGCTCGACAGCTTTCCGAGTGGGAACTGACCTGTGGAGCAATCGTCGCCTGTGAACCCAGTTCCATCGCAGTTACATTCGTATGTATCCGCCAGATTAATGCATTCGCCCAAGTTTCTGCATGGAGTGAAAGTTATCAGTACGCAGTAGTCAACTGGAATATTGAGAAAATAAACAAAAGATATTTAAAACATAAAAATTTGTTTGCAGTTATCACTTTAAAGAAAAAAACCACCAAAAGGAAACATATATAATGAAATGGGTCCATACGCAATTTACATAAATATTCACATTACACATAAGTTCGATATTTGAAATATAATTTCAGTATCATATAGCTCATGTGAAACGTTTCCTGGAATGCTGTGCGGAAATCGGACTTGTGCATGCATATTAACTTGTAAGTAATGCTATTTCTAAATGGGACAAATAGCTTAGATCGCTAATAAATTATCAAATCAAATTATTATGATAAACTGATTAATAACTAATCATGGTGAGGCCAAACATATGTTGTAGCTAGCAAATTTAACATCAGTTGCTATTTCCTTCGTACAATTAACTATGGGCATATTCTCAATTGTTTTCGATATTGGTTCATTTGTTGTTGATATGTCAATCATAGTTATACAACTGATTGATTGCACGCGACTAACACTTAGCTACAATTCCGCCAAATTGGCAATAATTTGGTCCGAATAAGAAAACGCCCAGGCGTCATGTTTATAAACAGTCGCGGCATATGTTAGACAACTGATCAGTCTATATCAGACTAAATAAAATTGGGATGGATATAGTTCCGTCTTCCTCGTTAAGGTCATTGCTATTTAAGGCAAGATGGTGTTGTTGTTAGAAAGTTTTTCGCATAAAAGTTTATTGTGTTTTTATGTGATCGTGATTATGGGTAAGATCCTGGATCCGGATTCAAAGAGTTTAATTGTTTTGACGGTATTCCGTAATAAAATAAATAGGATTATTCGAAAGTCAAATGAAAGATGGGATGCTACAATTAACTTTACAAACAAACGATATAATTGATATCAATCGAAGATCATAGCATAAATCACTTACATGTACCAATTCCACAAAAGTACAAAAATCTCGAATTGGAATTTACAAACGTGTGATTTAAGTTTAACTTGAGTATATAGCTAGTATCTAAAATATACTTGTAAAATGAATACAAGCTATACTAAGCAACATGTTTTATTATGAAAGTTTTCTTTAAAAAGAATAATGTCATACCGGTTTCACAGTGATCCCCCGTATAAGCGGCCACTCCCGTTGTACTGACGCAATCACACGTGTAACTGTCGATTCCATCCACGCATGTCGCTCCGTTTAAGCAATCCGAGTAGTCACAGTCGTCTATGTCTAATAAATAATACGAGAACATTTAGTCTGATATACGAAGTCCCGATGAGACAAGACGACCCCGTCTTCGAAAGGACGTTCTTAGTAGACCACAGATTTTCTGGACGTATATTCCTCGTCACGGATGTTGAAATGACGTTTCCAATGGTTTGACGAACAATCTGGACAATTTCGACATCCCCCCCCCCACGTACGGACGCCCCTTGTCGAGTAGTCAATGCATTTATCATGCTTCTAATGATAATCAGTTAACAGTAAATTGTGTTAAGCTGTGTTCAGAAAAATGAGTAACCGGTTCGACTCTGATACAAGTATTAAGCAAGACCATGTATTGCAGGTAACGAAACTATAAAATAACTTACCAATGAACATACATAAAAATACTGTTTATGAAATGAAGCATATTTAAAGTAAATCAATTTCAAATAATTCTAAATAAATCATTTTAAACACCCGATCGATCAAAAATAGCTTACTGATTTCGCAATCATTGCCTTCATAACCGACATCGCAGTCACATACATATTCTGTCACCGAATTCGAACAAGTCCCTCCGTTTTGGCATGGGGAGCCCGCGGTTGTACAGTAATCCTCTGCAATAAGAGATATAATATTGATATAGATGGTACTCAGCAAGATGTCGAGTTACATCGAAAGGACGTTTTCATATGGGCCATCATAAACTCATTTTGGCGTCTTTTTTTGTAGCGGACGTAGTATGAATGTCGTTGTAACATTGCTACGATGTCGAATGTACAAACGACATTCATCTAGCATCGCGGATCCATTAGACGAAAGTGGGATGGTTCGGACGATGGGATAATCATATAAAATATTTAACAACGAATTTCGGAACCAATTCTTTTCATATTGATCTAGAACCCATGATAAATGTTATATATACTAAATGAGCATGTCACCACGGCATCGATACGTTGATAAACATACATTTGAAATCGTTTTGCACAAATGACTTGCATTTGTCATAAATGTATACCTGAACATAGATAAGCAATTCCAGACTGTACGCAGACTTCGCCCTCCGCACAGGCAACACCACTGCAGTCTTCCGGGGTGTCTGCAAGAAAAAAAACATTATTATGTCAAAGTAATTGTGATAATATTTTCTTTCGGTGTATTTTTTTATGGGGCATCTGATACATGTGGGTGGCTATTGCTTAGTGTTTAACGTTTAGTGATGAGCGCTTAACGTTCAGCGTTTTAGCGGTTAACGTTTAAAGTTTTAGTGGTTAACGTTTAGCGTTTAGCGTTTTCCATGTTGGGTTAGAAACGCGCGCGACTGTATATCGAACTAGCAATAAAAAGTGAAGCTCTAAATCTACATATCACTGCAGGTTTCGTTTTATGATAACGGATGTCACTAGAAATTGATATTGTTTTAAAACATTATAACTCTATATAGTTTATTGCATGGTTCTATCATATCACGATTACAAATTGCGTATTATTTTATTGTTGATGATTATTCGTTCTCTAGCCTGAAACATGAATATTAAATTTTGATCCGATTTAACGTATTATAAACAAGACAAAAAATATAACGATAAAAACTTACTGGTAGTAATTACTGAGTGAATATAAATAATTGAAATGGTGAACAATATCCTTAGAATGGGAAACTTCATTGTAACTGTAATTCAATTAACAATATGGACAGAACATATTCCCAGTTTCTTATATTTGCTTTTGATTTTATTTTATTTTATATCGATTCCATCATTTGACAATGGAACTGTCATATTTCATATTAATTACAATCATTCATTTTAAGGGGAGCAGGACCCTATAGATTATCTTGATTCCAAGTATTTTCATGGCCAAAATTGTCATTTAATTTTTCATGCTCCAGGGCTAATACCCCAATTCACGAAAGTGCCAAATTTCAGGATCTACAGTGTGGATTGTAAGTGAAGGATAATTTAAGGATAATCATTGGATAATCTAATAATACAAGACAGTACTCCTTTTACTCCCGTGTGTAACTTAGAATAGCTTTGCCGTGCCTAATTGCATTTGATAACTTTGTGTAATGCTGATATTAAAAGGTATGTCATCTGAATTTCATTACTCGTAACCCTGTAATCAATCAATTCCGCCTGGTGATGATTTAGCGATCGGCACAATTTTGGACTCTTTCAGGCGCTGTTAAAGTTTAGTTCTAATTGCCATTGCAATGCATTCTAAAATATGAAATAACACAATTTAGACTAATTCAATGGGATTCTTTATTTTCGTGATCAAAAATATGTTAGATTTGTTATATGTAAGATTTGATACGTATATCTATATCATTAAGATATAGCATTTTATAATATGTGTTCATAATGCTTATTTTATAAATTATTATATCCTATGAAAAATTCAAAATTGTGTCATTTGTAGATTTTAAAAGATAAAACAAATCATTACTTTGTGGCTTTATGACCCTAAATACATTCCATCATGTATCTCGAAAAAGATCAACCAACAAAATCAAAACCGCGATGAATATGAATTTTTGTTTTCGTTCCTTTTTCATCGTTTTTTTTTTTTTTTTCGTTTTTTTTTTTTTTTCAT
>LQRL01117898.1:309-12311 GCA_001703475.1 Hydroides elegans
GTAGTTTTAACATTTCTCAAAAAGTAGAATTCTATAACCCTGAAAGTCTTCGTTAATCTGCATGAATGTTTAACAAGCTTGCTAGCTAGATATGTATAGAATAGTAGTTGTCTAACATCTTTATCAAATATCCCTTTGCTTTATTTTAAAACATTGTTTATCTTACTTTTGATAATATAAAGTAGATGTTTTTAAGTGTAACAGTCTACGAATTGTTAAAAAATTGGCAAGCCGAACCTCTGCGACCTAATGGTGGGTGGTAAGAGCGCATACCCTCCCTAACTCTTCTAATATTCCTCTTTCACTCATCCTCCTTTTTCAATTGCTGTAAAAAAACGTTGTTTTTGTTGTTTAATATTCAAGGCCATATTCCAACGCAGACCGCTCATTCTGAGATATGCAAGGGTAAACTGAAAAAAAAATCATGTTTTCTTTAAGCTTATTGTTACGACCCATTGTAAATGTTGATAATTTACTATGATAAGATAAGAAAAAAAGTTGCTCAATGATGCCACACAAATTTTTGTTGGAGATTTTCCATACTATCTGTTCATTATTTCTTGAATTGTAAAAACGGTCAAAATTTCCATAGACTCTTCTGTAGATGGAACCTCGACTAACTAAAACTAATTTTCGATTTAAAAACATGGCTCTATTTCCGTTCTATATGGACGGTAAAATATTAAACCAAAGAAAATAAACCGAACAATTAATTTTAAAAAAAAGAAGAGTACCAACTTCTGTGGCAACGTTGAATTAATCAAAATCAGGACATTATGTAATAGTCAAAAGCAGTTGGATTTATGGACTACAATGTAATTATTCCTGATGTTTAAACATGATATGATTGTTCCTTGTACAATACTAATCAAATCAACCCTATCGATTGTGATTCACTCGGTTATTAATGTTTAATCATGCTATTCCCTAATGCTGTAATCGATTGGGCATTGGCTTTCCCAATCCACATTACTAACCCCCTCGTTCCTCTTGACACTTGTTAACTGTTCTTTGCATTCAAAATTCAGTTTGCATTCCCTCAATTTGATATATCTATTATTTATTTTCTTAATAAGGGAATTGAAATAATCTTAAACCTATGATCGTGCGCTTCCTATTTTAACAACATTCTCTTGAAAATTCTCAAAAAAGGGCAGTCCTTGCTAGTCAAGGTTTCCTCTATGCGATAAAAGTTTAAAGAATTCTATTGATTATTAATTTGCTATTTTTTCCATAATCAACAACTCATATTTTCCATGACTAGTCCAAATGCATCTCTGTTATTTATTGTAAATTATGCATTATGTGCTTCTTAAGCGACAAAAAGCGAATGAATCTAGACAAATTAAATCATTAGATACTATAGATAATTGATTTTTCAATGATTCATAATTTGCTGTGATTAGCAAAGATAGAATCTCACTTCTTTTCTCTTCAAACCATTTTTAGCCTGAAACTCATTCAACTATCTATCAAAGCGAAAACGATTCATGTTCTTTTCTAAATTTGTAAGATATGAAATATCTTTGCGCTCTGGTGGTTTTGCATAGATGAGCTGTTTAGCAATCACATTTTCTCTAACATAGTTACTTTTTCACGTTTTGTTTTATTAACAATTGCTTAAACAAAGTTTCATGTTCACACCTTCTAATTAAGCCAGATTAGTTTCTCTTGCATAACCTGCACTCCACTAATAATTAATGATCAATTTGATTATGCAACTTGGTTGAAAAAAGTTTATTGATACCAAATCATGCCTTAACATGTTTTACGTTCTTGACTTTCAAATATAACTAAATACAAGATAGTTTACATAGTATTTTGATAATAAATGTTATTCAATAGTTATTCAATTTATCGTTACATAAACCAGATAATGTACAATATGATAGAGTTTTTAAATTCACATCATTTGAAAATAATCACAGTTTTAGATAAGTAACTATTTGTTCTAAAATGAAATTTAAAGTACACATTTTCAAATATGGAAAGAAAGTGGTCCTTTATATGCCAATATTGCCCAACTTTTTTTAAAAACAATATAAATTTTAAAATGCAAAACCACCCAAAATAACAGCTGTTTATGCTATGCATGTTAAAATGCAATGTACTATCGCCATGATACCGTCCCATGAAATGTATAGAAGTACCATGCCCCGATATATTAATTACTTACTTTTCCGCAATTGAGAACATAAAACAACTACTAATTTGATATGTCAGTCGATGTTGTCTTTCGTAAGATAATCATGTCCTTCAGTATTTGTGTTGTCTTAATGCCATAATTTAACGATTACTCTCCGCTCTCAATGAAACTTCTTGTGTCTGGGTGCCGGAATTTGACCTTTCGTGTTTTTGATTTTTTTTTCTGTAGTGATAACCAATTGTAAATTTTCCACCAAAACGTTGAACAGAAATTCTCTCCATCCTTCTTCCGGTCACGTGTGTTGGGATATTGGCATATAAAACCGCCCCACTCTCTGCTCCACCGAAGCATGTTGTCATTACACACTACCACCCTAAGTGCATGTGTCGACCTTTTGTTTTTTCTCTTTTTGGCCTCTCCTCTCTAGCAGCCTTCTCAGCGCTCTGCCACCCACCAGATGTCGCCCACCGCGCCCACATCCGGTCCAGTCCGCCAATCGTCTTTCACTAAACCCGCCGCCGCCACTGGTGCTTCCACTTCATCCAACAGACAGCTGAAAGCAACAGTGTCTCAAGACCGCACCTCCTCCTCATTTACAAAGTCATCTGCTTCGTCCAATGTACAACTAAAACCAGCGATGACGGCGTCTCAAGTGGATCCCGCAGCACGTGGTACAGTGGTATCTACGGTAACCGTGGTAACACGTGGTATTGCTCAACCGCTGACACGCAAGCATAAATCGCACATCACGACACAAAGCGTTGAGCATACAATGGTCACAACCGAGTCAACGACTGTGCCTAAGATCAGCAATAACGTGTTCATGAAACGAGAGCGATCGCCTCTTCGCTCGAAACCGGCGGCGTTTAAATCAAGCAACAGCACCCAAAATGGACGCGCTGCTGCTGTCAATGGACGAGGAGGTGCCCTCGGGGGTCAAGGGTCATCCACGAGTGACCTGACGGCCTCGGATGATGACGTCACACCGACACAATCACCCGTGCGAAAAGCGCAGGCGCAGAAAAAGAAGAGCTCCAAACTGGCATACCGCAAAAGGCGCGAAAAGAAGATTTTGAATGAGAGCAGTGACGTATCGGATGTGTTCACGACGCCACCCATGAGTCCTAATGCGCCGTTGTCGGTTGCGAAGGGCAAGGGCTGGAGTGAGAACCCGCTGTATGGGAAGGAGAACCAAGGAAATGGGGCCAAAGTGGATATCAGTGCCCTGGATGATGCATTGCAGGATTTCGAGGAGATCAGCAGTAAGATGTCAGAGGAATCATCTCGTCAGTCCTCCGTTGCGAGTCCGCCATTCCGATCAACGCCCGATATCAAGAAGCAGCTGGAGTCACAGAGGAATAAGAATGTGGTGCTTTATCCAATGAGTGCCAGTTTAACCAATATAGGAAGGGACAATTTAAGTGCCGGTTCAAACGAAGGGTCCGGTAGCGCCGTGTCTGCCTCTGGAAGAGCCGTAAGTGTCAAGGATGTTCGCAATAAAACTTATCCAACGAGGCAAGAACACTCACCATCAGACAGTAAAGTATTCTCGGCCTTTTCTCCGAATTCCCTAACCGTGCCAACAGATATGTCGCGAAAGATATCCTCAAAGTCAGTGGAAAATGTCTTAAAAGACAGTAAAATATCGATCCCTGATAATCAGCTATCACAGCAATATGGCTACGACCAAAAGGACAAGGAATCCAGTCTTGATGGTCTCATAAATTCACTCCGTGAAGGCAAGTTTGGGTCCAGCCCTGAAAGGGTCGGATCACCTCGGTTATCCATTGCCGATCAATCGACGGAAATGATTGACTTTATGAACGACGATGCTCCCGATAATACTGTTCTTAAGCCATCGAAAATGCGCGCTTCATTGCGGTCCAAGCGAAGACATACAACTGAAATCAATTTTAAACCAGCGAGTGTGACCGAACCTATGAGGAAACATTCGCCCTCCCCCGTGGATTCGAGTGCCGGTGCTCAAGTGGGCCCTTCTGATATCCACGGTACCAATTTGAAACGCGCTTGGCAAACAAGTTCATTTCGGGAAAAGGCAGTTTCCGAAACATTAACGGAGTTCTCCGAAGCGCCTTTTCAGCGATCCAATTCGGTTCGAGATCGAGCCCGCAGGGGTTTCGGTCCTGTAATATCGGACTCTAAGGTGACTACAACACAATATGGTGCTTCTTCTACTGCAAACTCCAAACCCATTACAGTGATAACCGAAACCAAACTAGAACTAAACAACAACGCTTTCAATGATTCCGCACAATCACAAACATCCCGTCCTTTACGTCTGAATCTAACCAGCAAACCACCGGACGCTTCTTCAAAAATCCAACGGCGTTCCTCACCCATGGACACATCCAATCCCACAACGCGCCGATCACCCGTCGTTCGATCTCCTCCCCTTGTCGCCTCGCCCTCTCCGCGATCGCCCGCGGGTTTCCGGGCGCCCGTCGGCGCTTCCTATCCCCTGTTATCGCCCGCGAGTTCTGGTGGACGCAGTGCCCAGCTCATGTTCACGCCGAGCAGTGCCGAGGACCCAAGTCCCGACAAAATAGTCGTGCCGTTCTCGGAAATCAACGCGGAAAATGGCGCAGTGAGCTACAAGGATCTCGGTCTCAGTCAGGATCCCAATGTAAGGAAAATGTTTTTCATAATTGGTTGGTTCTACTCTTTTTAAAATCCAATAATGACCTTTATTTCCAACAACTTTTGTTCCGACACCCCATTGTTGCGGTAGAATACATCCATGTTTATGTTCGTCCGGTAAGTTTCTTTTGTGATACAGTTGTGTTTTATTCAGTTTTAGGTTATAGTTATATTTTATATTATGTATGATCTCCCGTAGGTAAAAACTAGTATGTTCTGGATATAACTGTATTAGTTGGTGGTAATATGATGAGATAGAAAGTTGTTTATTCCAGTTAGTCATATGATTGAGTTTAACACTTATTTTGTACATATACCTTAATATCTAGTATTAATATTAAGTTCTTGTTGGGATATGTTAGACTTTGTGTAATGTGACATTTTAATTTATCATTTTCAAAGTGCTTTTAGTGTTGTGTGATGTGTGAACGAGTGAACAGAAATAGTTTGTAATGCTGTTAGATCTCATGGCTTCACCGTAAATTTCATCAAAACCAATTTAGTACTGGTTAAGTAAGAGAATTGTCGTCTTATAGCAGTGCTATGTAAACTACAATATATTCATTGATATATCCATCGCCATTCAATATATCCCTGTACTACCGTTAACTGCAAATTGTTAAAAAAATGTTGAAGCTATGAATCTAAAGCAAGTGTATGTGTGCTGATAGGATGTATTATCGAAAAATAAATGGGGTTCGATGTGTTTGAAACAGAAGCTCAGAAAATAAGATTCAACTGTAGGGGGTTTTACAAATTACCAATAATTATTGCAGGGATATTTAAATAATATTTTTTAAAAAACGCTGTCTAATAACGTAATTATTAATGTTTACTATGTTCACTACCTTTTGCGCCCCTTTTAAGAAAATTGAATATCCTTTCGAATACTTTCTATACCAGGTTCATCCAGAATTTACGATTAAATATTGAAAATATAATTTTGTTAAATATCCGGTTCTATTTTTTTTTTTTTTTAATTACCTTGACACCGAGATCAGATCTCCAAGTTGCCATAGGTGTTATATAACAGGGATCATAAAAACATGTTGTATTTCTTTACCATATACCAGAGACCTGCAAAACTCGTGCATCTTTCGACGAGCCGACGAACGAGCACCAAAGAAATCGAAGTCACCTCTCCACGGGTCTATATTCCTTAGACTAAACCCTCCTTTGTATAGTTGAAGTTGTTGATTGATTATTAAAAATTGTGAGAGCAGATCCAAGAAAATTCACTACAAGCTTTCAGCATAAATTTAAATGATGCATCAACAAAATATTTTTATTGTCAAAATATTTTTATTGTGACATTTCATTAAAGATTAGAAGGTGCAAGTTTTTTTAAATATTTCTCCATTTCTTGGATCTGCTTGAAGCATCGATACTGACTGATTTTGAATTTGGATTGTTCCCCGTTAACGACGTGCTTTCCTTAGTTTATTAGCATTCCTCATATCATATTACACAATCAATAATGAAATCCTCCAGATTACTCTGAAATTACTCAGATGTATTGAGAATATGACTTCGAAACCGGTCCCACAAAAAATAGTGAACTACATTATAGATGCTATTCTGAACGTGCTCCTGAAATTATGTAACGGATACAAATTAAAAACCTTCAATTTATATTATAGTCACTATTCATATTTTTAAATTGATATTTTAAATTGATATTTTAAACATAAATAAAGTATTACGTTTGCGAGGTCGACTATAAAGACTCAAGACTCGATGATTGCCATTTCAATAATGATATTTTTTTTTATAATTTATCGAAGGTGCAGGTTCTTTATTCTAGTGTGCAGTTCCTGTAAAATGTATCGAATGAAAATCGAATGTGTATATATTTATATTAATGCTTTACCATTCTTTACCATGTAAATCACTTCGGTCGGGAGAAAATTACTTGTTTCCAAAATAACAAAATCATTCTTCAAAAAACTTAATCCAAACTTAGTAAACAACAAATAAATCGTGTCCTTCATTAATAACGAAAAAGACTTTAAGCTAATAACTTGAATTATGAACAAATTGATAGATTGATTAAGTTTAGAGACTAATATCAATCAAGCCTTTGGTTTTTTGCAGTGTCTACTTATCTAGATTTTCCTGAATCCCCTTCCTATTTCTGAAAATTTGAATTGATTTGCAATGAGATCTTCAATTGGTGTACATATATCGTTGTTAGATATTATATAGATAATGAATAGTTTCCACTGCTTGTATCTTATATAAAGCCAATAAAGTCTATGTGCCAAATGCCTGATCTTAAAATTAAATAATTGTAATGTATTTAGAATTTAAACGGACAAAGAAGCATTTCCAGAGTTCAATGAAATTATTGCCATTTATCTCTGCAATACACCTATCGAATTACAATTTAATTCGTTCTCGGAAGTAATCTAATGTTGTGACATTTATATAATATGTTATATACGATCTACATTGTATATGATTCGCGCTTTATAGAAGATTCACGTGAAGAAGGTCTGGTCGCCACGGCAACCGACGCAGCAGGAACCGGGTTACGCCTACCAGAACGGCGAAACCGCAGGGGTCAATGTTCCCAACACGGACGCCGAGGTGAGATCTCACAAAGTTGTCATTGTTGAGAAAAACTCGTTATAATCAAATCGTATTTGTGGTCTTGCCAAAATGGCCACGTTCTCAATCGTATCCATGTAGAGTTATTAACATATAATTAAGCTAATAACATTTAACGAATTTCTTAACTCGTGAAAGTGTGAATAAACGTTTAAATAGATTCATGTATATATAATATGGAGCAATATCATTCAATGCTAAAGTCGAATACATGAGAGTATTAACTAATAACATGTATTCTTGTATATATTGTGTTTCAGTTGCGGAAAGCCTATTTCAGACAGTTGGAGGAAATAAACAGTTTGAAGGAACAAATCAATTATAAAGACAAACGAATTCGACAATTAGAGGAAGAACTCAAGTTATTACGATGTGGTCCAGGCAATATTGATGAAAGCACATGTTAAACATAATTTGTATAAAACAAACACGTGTTCAACTCATTTCAACAAATCACATGCTCACGTCGGTGAACCTGACCATTCCATGAAGTATATATTGTCCAGCATCTTAATCTGAATCTTATGTGGAGTATTTAATGTTGCAATAAAACACATTCCACATTGTGAAGAGATGAACTCGTTTATGAAAAAAATGGGTTTGTGAAGAATCGTTGATAGCAGGATGTGTTATGAAGTTTCATTGAAATCAGGTTAGATATATTTTTGTGCGAGCCATTTTGACTGATTATATTGGAAGTGTAGGTATAGGACTTAGATATAGTAACGCCGATAGAGTTTATTAATTTCAAGTTTTTTAGTAATTCATGTATGACATAGCAATGAATTCGTCCAGTCGCACAGTAATGAAATACAACACCAGCTTTGATTATTAAAAAAATAGGATTTATTGGTAAAATTATCAATATGATGGATTTGTTAATGATGCATAATTGATAATTGAAGTTAAAGCACGCGTTAAGCATTCCAATATGAATAAGCGTTTACTTTCGAAATTGCATGGAAATGAAGTTGTCTTGTATATTTGATTATTGTTTAAGTCTGTCTAAATCCTCTATGTAATTATGTTATGATCTGCTTATATAACTGCCATTTTAAGCTTTTTATGCGTCACATACGTATAAATTTTCGTAAACGATTGTTTTTTTTTACGGAAAAGGCCTTAACATATAGCCATAAGTAATGATTTCCTTCGTTTTTTGGAAATAAGTTATTGTTTTTCTTTCGACTGTATCAAGATCCTCAATCATGTCGGATTTTGCAACTGATTTAGGTTTCTGTGTATCTTATTTATCCAGTCACATATATCCTTTTCGATCATGTAAACATTGCTTTTATGTGATATTATGCTACGTTTGATTGGTTCAAGTGTTAACCTGTGACAAAGTTTCGGTGTAAGCACAAGTGTTTTGTACGAAATATTGTAGGACATCCCTATAATGCAACCAAGATACAGTGAACTTTATGCGTCTTTATACATTTGCACCGTAACGTTTTATTATTTCTTTCATTTCATAAATTTGTGTTTATGTTTATAAATCGGGCTTACTTTATTAATTTTACACCATTATCGTCGACCTGGGTAGTTATGACCAAAACTACTTTGTTTATTGAAACGAATAGTAAATCAAAAGTTTTGTAAATGCTGTTCTCATGGTGTCGATATTTGTCACGCATAAGTTGAATAATTCCTCTACGCAATAAGCAAATTAGAATGCTCAATCTCATGTTAAAAGGTACAAGAACATCGTCCTGTTTTATTCTGGAGTTTATAAAAGGTTTAATTATAGTTGCCCAGCAACTGTTTTCCTGTTTTTATTTGTATATTTAATTTTTATTTATTTTTGCAATAGATTCAAACGGATTGCACAGTCTATATTAATGTTTAAGTGTTCAATATTTTAATTAGAACTGTTGTTTGGCAGGACCAACTACAATGTTTCACATGTTCATTTGAGTATAGTAACTAAATGCGACTTAAAATACCCATTAGAATTCTACCTATAAATTCATAATTCTAATCCTTTAAAGTCAACATTTTTAACATAGTTTATCTATGCAATATCAATTGAATAACCGGATGTGGTAATCTTCGGAGGTTTCTTTGTTACATTCGCGTTTACGCGAAAACTTTGTATGAATTTTATATTGAAAGAAATAAAATAATTTAAAGAGACGAATGCCTTTTATTAAAACTCAGTTTATGCTTGTGCGCTATTATTTTATTCCCTTATCGCCTCTATGGTAAGGTGATACGAACGGCCATTGAAATCATGGTTGAAACATTCATACATTTAATCAACGAGATATCAATAATATCTAAAATCACAACGATTTGATTCCTCAAGCTTTTCTCAATATGTAATTATTAAAGCAAACATCACGTAACTCCAGTAAATTTCCACAATAATTTCATTCTTCACTTCATCATTTTTCCGTAGCATGTCGTAACTAAAATCTCATTGCTACCAATTTTTGGTAAGAATTATATTTCAACGAAATTATCTTAAATAGGTTATATGAGCCCGGTAATATACCATTACCTATAATAGAGAGATTGTGCCAATATAGAAATTGTTGTGTTAATAGCCTGGATTTCCCAAATATAACCAATCACATTGCTTGTTACTGGTTGTTTACGTAATTTTGACGTCATTCTAGCGGAGTTCCCAAAATTACCCAAACACTCTAATAAGCACAGAAAAGCTCGAGCGTTTTTTTGAAGAGGCGATTCAATTCAAGATACAATATACGGAACAGATTTCCGTAAAATTGGCACAACAGGTGCCCCTGATCGAGAGAAAAAATCATGAGGGTGAACTTATTTTCAAAAAGTGCGCCCGTGGTAATTTTTTGGGCCATTTTCTCAATCATGGCGCAAACCAAATGCATCCCTGTAATAATGATAAATAAAACTAATAACACTTTGTATAAAACTATTTATTCATTCATTCAATTCAACAGGAATGAATCACTTCACATTTTTTTCTGACAATGAATGATATGAACACATTATCAATTACAAAATATACAGAATCTCAATATCAATTCTCAGCTCTCGATTCTGCTTAAATTTGTGATAACTGGTCAGTGGTATTTTTGTATGTCAAAGTAAAATGCAACAGTAGCAAAACACTATTTTCTTGTATAACTTCGTAGTTATAAATTATAGAATATAAACCACAACACTTTCGAAACTTATCAAATATAACACAAAAATCGTTTAAGAAGAGTGCATTTTCAGGTTTTGTATAGGAATACCACATGGATGTTCTATCACTGCCAATATTAAATTGGGGCAATAAGTTGAATAAACTACATTCTGAGTCAAGCTTCTTGTGACTTGCATCCAATTCAAACTCAGGTGGCCATCTAAAATTTCATTCTTAAGGTAAAATTCAAAATCAACCATACCTAGTTATTCTTTGGCACCGCAACCTCAAACTATCAAGTATCAACCTAACCAGTATTAACTATCACAAGTTGATCTAATAACAAACCCATTCCTGAACGGCACCGTGCCATACCTATTCATAAGGACTAACCATGCAAACTAGCTCATTCACTGATGATTTACATCCCATGTGGCATATATATATAACAATTCACAACCCACCAGGACGAATATTTATCCTTTAACTGGCCATGGCGTGTAACAAAAACCCAAGTCTAAGGACCATTTACCCAGCCTCCTCCACAAACGGAGACTCAAAGGCCTCTACCCAAACACATATCCTGTTGAACCACCCGAAAAAGGGGGCCACTGTTCTAAAACACGGCCAAGGTACGGCCTCTGTCTATAGTGCTTGCATGTGGAGGGACATACACAGGGGGTGAAGACGAGATCTGAAGACGACCAATGAGAGACGACTATGTACAGTGTGTAGACGAGTGACGGATGATTGCAAAGTGGAAAATGGACGCTGCTCACGCCCCCTCCTCCTCTTCTAGTTTCCGCTTCGTCCCTCGTGCTTCTTCTGCAAGCATTGAAAACAATTATATTAATTTCACTCGAATTATTTGGAATATTTAGGGGAAAGTTTTGATCAATTTCACCAAAAACTTGGTAAGCATCACAGAATCAAAGCAATATTAACAATAGCTAAATACAAACTCGAGGCATTTAGCGCGACAATGCTTGAATTAAAATATGTGTACCTATCGCTTAGACTTGGACGACTTGTGTCTTAACGAAGAATACTTAAAGATGTCATAACTAAACGTAGTCTGACGTCTATCGGAATCGTAAAATGATCTCTTACCTTCACCTTCTTCGCCTTCCTCCTCTTCATCTTCGACTTCCTCTCCGTCTTCGGGATCGAAATCATCGCCTTCTTCGTCATCCTAAAGCAAAATTAAGTTCGCTCATAATTATCTTTTTCATATACGTATTTTCTTGATTAAAACCAGGCTAACTTAAAAACTGTCAACATTTTCACTCGTTTATATTTCTCTTCCATTTTCGCCTTATATATTAATTAATATTATAATGGTAATTTTACTAATTACAATACTTTAAAACTTATTTTAAATAACAATGACATGTGTTGAAAAATATCCAAAAATTGAGGGCGCAATATTCTTCAAACTTCCATTATTGTCTACATACACTCGTGGCTTTAATACTT
>LQRL01117898.1:12505-30336 GCA_001703475.1 Hydroides elegans
AACCTCGCCCTCATCGTCTAATTCATCATCGTCGTCATCATCGTCATCGTCCTCGTCGTCATCATCATCGTCGTCATCGTCATCATCATCATCTACGTCGATGACGCCATCGCCCTCACCGTCAATGCCTTCTTCTGTAACCATGGATACATATGATATTATGATTTCTTGAAACACAATGAAAAAGTTTATTTGGACTTAACAATGTCCTAAGCCATATATATTTCAGAAATTAAATTTCTAGTTCTTCACGTAAGATAGTTTCATATCAACGCTTGAACACTAGTTCACTTTTAACACGTTTCCATTAAATAAACACTTCTTATTTTCATTTCAGTTGAAATTTAGTACCAAATATAAATTAACTTTAATACGAGAAAAATACATACCCTCATCATCATCTTCATTGTCCTCATCTCCCTCTTCATCTTCATCTTCGGCTTCACCTCCCTTTCGGTCATAGCCGTCCAAGTACATCAAGTCCTCTAACAACTCGAACACCTTTTCCCTGTAGCTTTCTTCATTTGTGATTTCGCAGTTAAATAAATCTAGGTTCTTCAGCTCTTTTAATTCTTGCTACAAAAGACAAAATATAAGAAACTTCGTGTAGCAACAAACAAGTGAACTAGAAATCTATGCCCTCTATTCGGAGACTTAATTCATGAAAATTTTGGTTAACGATTCATTTTCTCCAAAATTTGAAAGCTTGAGACATTTCTACATAAACTACCAGTATATGACGGGGTTTTCTAAATACTTTGTATGCTCTTCTGATACAAATATATATAAATATATCAGTTAAGGGGAACAGTTGGTTCTCGCTTACCAGGGGTTTTAACGTTTCAATGTCTTTGATTTTGTTGCCACTTAGATTAAGGTATTGCAGTTTTGGTGATCCCTGTAGATTGTTGAGTCCCCCTGGTATTCTGTTGTCACTCAGCTCCAACTGTAAATAGCATAGATTTGCAATTAGCAAAATCGTATCAAACCTTTGTTTGGTCTGAGTGCAACTTATATTTACCGTTAAATTCCGTCTTCGCCATTGACATGGCATATAATATAATCACCCACTGACGCAATTATATATTGAATCTGTCTTTCTTTCTTCAACTTTTGGTTTGAATATATAACATGATGTGACTGAGACTTCATTATTTAAAACAGTAAACTAAATGTACGTTAAAGGTTTAACTTACTCGTCGCAAATTTGGCAGCGTTGGAAACCCCTTTAATGTCGTAAGACCAACATTTATAAGACTCAATGCTTCTAGGTTCTTGAACTCATCTGTTAGACCTTCAATTTGTGTTGCTCTGCAGTTGTCCAAGTTCAATTCCGTAATCTGAAATAGATTTAATTACCGAACATTATATTATATTAATATCGGTCTTTATTTTTATCATGGCAGTTTTCATTGTAGTTTTAGATGTTTCTTAATACTAAATAAGACTGTTCATGTTTTTTTTTCCTGCTTCCATGCTGCAGACTCCCATGTCTCTAACATTAAATAGCTAAACCATAAAGTTGTGTAAGTTGTGTAGTAATAGTATAAAAACATGTGCTTATGGTAAAAATAGCCCACATGTAAACAAATATTGCGAACCAATGGCTTAGCTTATATTGTGTGACGTTGTGCATAACTCATTATGTTAATGCCAGTCACTTGTTCATAGCTAGAGCGGCCATTGCATTAAAACCCAATGCCGCATATTTCTCCTTTCAAGTGCTAATATTAGTCTTACCATGAAAATAACACGATCGTAATAATAACTTAAACATGGATATTTTATTACAGAACATTTTGCTCTGGATATTTTTGACATGTGATTGCCAAGTTCCCAAATAACTTAAGAATTTAGTGCTGCATTCTAGAAAGAACATGAAAAATTAAAATAATGGCTGCCGCTTTACAGAACTATAGCCTCAATAAGAGAGAAAAAGATTGCAAACTCGCATTTCTTAAATGGTACTTGGTTTTACCAAATAATAAATATGCCAATTTGCAAGTTCATAACACGGTGTTAAATAATTCGCCAAAAATGTATATATTTAGATTGTTATAATAAAGAAAATGTATAATTAACCAGCGAGCGCACCTGCAATCATATGGCCGGTTTCAACCGTTTGTCATGCTAAGTCAGAATAAAAATAGGGTCCGATTTTCAAAATTCAATATTTTCTTAGAATAACTAGATGTCAAATAATTTAATTTGGGTTTGATCTCTTATGTCAAAGAAAGCTTATCAACTGACATCCTATACTATATTTGTTAAATTAAATGACAAGATACATGCATTCAAACAATGGGGCTTACATGTGATCGAGGACATCGTCTTTTACAAGTTTAAGTATTCTTTTCATGTGCAAAATTAATTTCAAGTAATATCATATAATGCTTTATAATCATGTCTACGAGTACTGCAACTTTAGCCATGTTTGTTATTCATTTAAGCCTTTGGTAACTTGGGACACCAAAGAAAATGTAGCTATTCGGTAACCTACCATAACTTTCCTAAACGGTAACGGATGTGATTGTTACTATGAAAGACGTGAAATAAGTGAAGTGTCAGGAACCGCATGATGATTTTGGGATTAAACGCATATGAGAACCTTAAAATGGTGCAAAATCTCATGATTTTGTCGCCATCTTGGGGAGTTACTCACTATTGTTTAGAGAACAAACTATTGAATTTTGGCGGTGTTACAATATTTCAACACTATAAATATTTTGGAGGCGTTTGATTGTAACATTTCAAGCATAGATATGTAATAAGATGACTAGTTTCAGCTGTTAAACATGGAAAACAAACAACGACATCACTTCATGGCATCACATGTGCAACGATAAACAGAGCAAATTTTACTCAAAACAAACCACTTACCTCCTCTGCCGGACGTCCTCGCTTCTCCAGCTCTACTCTCTTTTCCATCTTTATATTGTGATTTAATAAACGTATTGTTAAATATCCACTAGTGGAGAATATTCGTGTTTTTATCCCTGAATATACAAAAATATACTTAAAGCGCGGGTAGCTACATTTACTAAACAGCGGTGTTTTGATTGGTGGCCAACTAGGTCGTCGCACCTGCCGGTTCAGTATTTGTGCAGTCCAATCAGTATGCTAAAGGAGGTCAAATGAAAGTGCGACGGAATTGGGTCATGTCCCGGCTTATCAGCCATTTAATTACTTACTGGTTTCGCAATTGACTCGCTTAACTGAATTTATTAGGACACCACTATGTTGTTCATCACCACACTTTTCACAAATGCAATTATTTGATACGTATATTTATAAATAGCTTAAGAGAACAAAAACATAAAAATGAATCACAAAATGCAATATACATTGTATTTCAGTTGTGTGGGAAAAAGCTAAGCATGACCAAATGCACCATACGACCAATTTTTTTTTCGAATTATAATTATTTATTGAAGAAAATTCAACATTTACATGCATACAATAAATATATATCAAGACAGTTGTGGTGTACAAATACAAGTATTGAATAATCGAATGATAACCCATAAAAGCCATTTGGCTTATTTCCAAATATTTTTTTATTTGAGCATGAATTCACGTACAATATTGAAATATAATAGTAACTTTCCGTAAAATAAATAATACATAGGATGTGATACACGGACCTCACCATACTTCAAACCACTAAAGGTCATGACGGCTATTTATCTTTCAAAAATCTTAGCAACATATCTATTAAGGAATGGTAACAAAACGTGGGTGATTCTATTACTTTTGTCTCGAAAATCGAAATAGTTCTTATTATTTCCAAATACAGAACGCAATGAAATCTGTTTTGCCAAATATCTATCATGGCCACCCTAGGTCAAGTATATCCACATAACTAAAATGTTCAATGAGATATACACATGTTCAATGGTTAAATCTTTAAATATCAAAGTGAGCTATAAGTTGGCAGAGAAAGGTATGTGGTATTTTTTCACATCCCCTAAACATCTGCCTCTTAATTTATGTTTAAACGTTCAATATTATATTTCCCAAAGGCTAAATAGATTATCTCACAAATATGATTATATCTTTATCGATGTTATATTAATAAAAACAATTGACACACAAAATTATGCCGTTTTACATCTGTTTTTTTTTTGCAAACATTGCGCAAAACG
Source organism: Hydroides elegans (assembly GCA_001703475.1). Lineage (NCBI taxonomy): Eukaryota > Metazoa > Annelida > Polychaeta > Sabellida > Serpulidae > Hydroides > Hydroides elegans. The sequence goes on from LQRL01117898.1 coordinate 16,651, forward strand.
ATGTTTACAATGCAACAGTTAAATTCAAATCATGTAAATAAAATTCTACATACATTATTATATTAATATTGAATATAATCATAAAGATACGTGTTAAAGACTAATTTCTCATTGGTACGTCAGGGAATAACATTAACTTTTATCATGTGAGCGCCAGTATGAGTGGCTGCCCTGACAAAAATTCTAGAAATATTATAAAACTAAGTAGGTTTTAAGTGTCGTAGAACTATAGATTTTTGCTGACAAATAAGTGATATACCAAGGCTCACTGCAAAAGTAATTTTAATCAATTTGCTTCATTTTCAAGCGATATAAACAAACTTTTAGTCAAGTTTCTCTCAAAATTGGATAAACAAATATGGCTTAAATCAATCATGCGGAACTTTTGTGTACATGTGGATAAAAATAAATGAAATGTGTTAGGTATACGTCTAGCCAGCTTGTTGAAATAGGACGTCAATCGGTAAACAATGGTTTTATCAATGGAAAGGCATACTATTGATTCATTGAAAATTAAAAATGAACCAGACAGTGACAATAGTAATGAGAATATCAATAGATCAAAACGAAATGCCCATCGGGGTAAACGGTCTAAGGATAGACTTAGAAAGTGTTTTGTCTCGAAAAATAGAACTGGTGTGAACAAAGCTAATCTAGTATATGTCAATACCAATCAAAACAATGCAAAACAAAAACAGCTGTTCAATGCCGGGCTTTTTAATTCTAGGTCAATCAGGACAAAGGAAACTTCTATTGCCGATTTCGCAATAGAACATGATCTAGATTGTCTATTTTTAACTGAAACGTGGTTAGATAATGAAAGTGAAACTGAAATAGGATTTTTCAAACCGAATGGATATAACTTTGTTCATTTACCGCGCCAAACTGGGCGTGGGGACGGGGTCGGTTTACTACATAAATCGACCCTTAAATTCCAAACAATCAATATAAAATCAATCAACAAACACATTTGAAATAATTTCTGGAACTTTATCCCTCAAAGAAACGTCTTTGAAACTTTTCTTAATCTGTCGGCCTCCTCCAAATTCCACAAATAACTTTACTGAAAAACAATTTCTAGATGAATTTAGTGACTTCCTTACATAAGTTTCTACACAGGAAAATGTTATTATCACTGGTGATTTTAATGTTCACGTGGATGACACATCTCGAAAATTTTCTAAAGACTTTGTTACTCTTTTATCAAATTTTGGACTTGAACAACACATCAAAATACCGACCCATATAAAGGGCCATACACTGGATTTACTGATTACATCAAAACTCGGCATTGAGCCTAGAGGCATAAACTCGCAAGATCTGTGCATAAGTGATCATTTTGCTATTAGATTCAATATGGATTTTACCAAACCCGAATGTGAACGCAAGTCAATAAAATACAGAAATAGAAAAAACGTGAATATTGAAGCGTTAAAAAAGGATATTTTATCTCTCCCTTTTCAAAACAGCCAGGATATAAAGCAATGCAATATATTCTATAATGAATCGGTAAACACCATCTGTGACAAGCACCTTTCCCTAGTTACTCGTGAAATAAAAATTAGGCCAAATCGTAAGTGGTATAGCCAACTGTTAAGAGACGAAAGAACGAAACGAAGGCGTTTAGAACGTAAGAAAAATAAAACTGGTTGTCAAATAAGTAAGGATAAATATGTCTCTCAATGTCAATACTATAATTATCTATGCAATGGAAAACACAGTTTCTATCGCAAAGTGTTTTGGATAGCAGTCAAGATAAGCGGAAATTATTTGCAACTGCAAAGGATATTTTGAATTGGCGAGATAGTACAATACTACCAGAGGATACCCACAATTTGACCGAGCGTTTTGCAGATTATTTTGTGGATAAAATCGTCAAAATTCAATCTAACATAGCAGATAAACAGGATTCCATTGTGAAACTTGAACAACTTCGATCAGAAATTGGCCGGTTTGTACTACCAAGCCACCTCTCTTCTTTTGAACCTACATCGGTTGACGAGATATGCACAATAGTCAAATCTATGTCTAACGCCTCATGCGATCTGGATCCCATTCAAACAGACCTACTGAAGGCCTCTCTAGATGAAATAGCCCCGCAGCTCACCCATATTGTCAATCTCTCTCTACAATCCGCACACGTTCCAACAGAACTCAAAATTTCATTAGTGAAACTCCTCATCAAAAAGAAAACTCTAGACCCGGATAATTTTAAGAACTATCGCCCTGTGAGCAATCTATCATTTGTTTCTAAGCTTATTGAAAAAAATCGTGTGCAAACGCATTGAGACCTTTCTGGAAAAAAAACTCACTTTACCCCCAATGTAATCAGCTTACAGGAAAAAAACACTCCACCGAAACAGCTCTGCTCAAAATAGTTAATGACATTTTAAATAATATGGATAAAGGCCGGATGTTGGCTCTAATTCTTCTGGATTTATCTAGTGCTTTTGACACTATACACCACGGACTTCTACTCAACCGACTTAAACATCGTTTTGGCATCGACGGAAATGCACTCAAATGGATAGAATCGTACCTATCAGGTCGCATGCAAACCATCAGCTGACAGGGATTTCCAAATAGTACCTCGCGTTCACTTGAATGGGGCGTCCCCCAGGGCTCTACAAGTGTATACTCGGACCCCTGCTGTTCAGCCTGTATACCGCACCCCTAGGGGACATAGCAAGCAAGCATGGACTTAAACACCATTTTTACGCTGACGATGCTCAGGTATATAACACCATTGAGAACGCGCAATGTGAAGAGGACCTTCAAAGATGCGTGAACGACTACCGTGAATGGATGATAGCGAACTATCTAAAGGTCAACGATAACAAAACAGAACTCTTGCTTCTTGGTTCTCCACATAATATTCGAAAGAGACCTAATATTTCATTCTATGTTGGTGAATCAGTGGTCTTTTCCGTTGACACAGTAACGAACTTGGGTGTTATCCTTGACAAGACCCTAAGCATGAGTAATTTTATTGATAAAAAGTGTTCGACCTGTTGGTTTTATCTTAGAAGCATCGGTAAAGTGCGTGAGTTTTTAACTCTTGATGCCACCAAGACTCTAGTTCAAGCACTCATTATATCTAGGGTTGATTATTGTAATTCGCTGCTAAGTGGCGTCTCAAAGGCAAACTTGCAGAAACTTCAATTAGTTCAAAATGCCGCGGCGCGCCTTGTATATAAAAAGCGAAAATCGAACACATTACTCCAGTTCTATATGAGTTACACTGGCTTCCTGTGCCGCAAAGGATTATTTTTAAAGTTTTAGTGTATGTGTACAACTCTATTCATAAGGACTGTCCTGAATATCTTAGTAGTTTATTAGTGCAAAATAAGTCTACACGTGACCTTAGGTCAAACAGTTCTATTAAATTTTATCAGTATAAGGCTAAAACAAGTTATGGTTCCAGAGCATTTTCAAACTACGGACCAGATAAATGGAATACCATAAATGTTGACATTAGAAACTCTAAGTCGCTCTCAGTGTTCAAGAAGAAGCGTAAGACGTTCTTATTTCAACAAGCGTACGGCTGTGATCGAAGATAAATATCTAGTCAATTAAATGTTTTAGTAATATAACAATATATATATATATATTTTTTAGTATCAGCATTAAGTATGTTTTATAGCTATGTAATGCCATTTTCTATTGCTATGTTTATCATTCATGTAAAGCCCTTTGATCAACTGTTGAATAGGGGCTCTATAAATAAACACTATTATTATTATTTATTATAACTTTCAACCATTGAACTTTCGAACATTAGATATGTTAAAAATTGAAAATCGATCGACAAGCTGCATTTATTGACCTTGAAAAATAAGACATGTGTCAATACATTGAATATAACAAATACATGGAAATGAATACCTCCACTAGTAAGCAAAACGACTGAATCTTTTTTTTTTTCTATTTTTTTCTTCTATTCAAAATCAATATCTCAATATATTCTGCTATTTAAAAAATGTTTGGGATGTTTATTATCATGGAAAATGAACACAAAGGAAAGAATACGAGTGCATATTAAATTCAGACAAGTATTAGTACATGACACTTATTCTAACATTAACTCTAATTACCACAGAACTGCAACAAATGAAAACTTGTTATTGAACTTTACTCGGGGCAGAGGTTTTTTTTAATTATCTACCCACTTTGGGGGTGACCTGAAAACAGTTCTAAAATATTTTAATTTGTCTACATTATATTAATCAATACAACCGCTCGAATATATTTCAGACCTGTTAAATGCTCAGACCTGTTAAATTTACATAAATATCATATGAGCAATCGCATTTTCACATACATATGTTTCAAGATAGAGTAATGCCTCCATGTTTATCTTTGCAATGACAGAGACACAATTAATGCTAAAGTTTTCATAGCCTTTACATATATAGCAACAGGCATTTGTTCGTTTGCCCCATCGTTTAAGAAAAGCATTTGTTGTCAAGGCATCTATAGAGGCATTAACAGCAAATTTATGTACAATTCGAGGGAGGTTATAAAACATCGCTCGCCATGTAAGGTTATTTTCTCGCAACTAAGTAACTCAGTAAAGACCTTATACTGCCAGCCCCTTACATGTTCACGCCTATAGCTCTCAAACTCATTGGGTATTGATTGTTTAACCCGTGATTTTATTTGGTTAAATGACTTGTTGTTACACAAGTTAGTGTCATTAATATCCTTAGCTGTTTCGAGGAATAAATTTTCAGACTATATAGTCATAAAGCATTGTTTTATCCATGTTGATTTTCTGTCAATTTTACCTGATAGTATAGCATTAACAGTAGCATCTGCTTTGAATCTAGAAGAAGCTTGATTTATTTAATGACCCTCTTTATATAGCAGATATATTGCCTTTATATTTAACTAAAACATTAAATATGATATTGCAGGTGTAGGAGAACGGGGCATTGAGAGCATCCTTTTTTGCAGAAACGGTCACATAGAGCATAAAGTCTTTCAAGATAAGTTTGTGTATCGTCATGTACAGAAAGCTTGAAATTTATATTTTCTACAACAATCAGTGTATTAGCGAAAATTCTTTAATTATCATTCATAATGTATTAGAGTAATTTGTCAAAACTAAAAATACTTTCGTTGTTATTTTGAAGAAAGCGATTAACAAACATCACCTTGATGATACGAACTAATAAGTTTATATCTAAATATGTTCATCTTGATAATTCGTTTTGTTTTAAGAATTAAATATTTAATATGCATGTACCTTATACATATATAGATTCTTTATGAAAAAGGCACAAATCAAGAATGTTGAGGTATTGCTATAAATGGTGCACGCTTGGGAACATTAAAAATATCAGAGTTTTACTGAAAAACACCAAAAAACAACATTTCCTGTATTCGGCTGCAATTTCTTACAAACAAATGTTTACATACATTCCAATCTAAATAATTATTATAATGTTTGTATTTAAATCTATATTTCAGAGATTTAGGCACATGAAAGCAAACGTAACTACTTCATGTAATTGTTGTGTGATCGGCATTTGACTTGGATAATTTTTATCTCTGTCAGAAGTCTCGTTTATTCACTTTATAGACCTACTATATCCAGAAAAGTATTACCTCTTGATATGCAGGGAGTATTTTTGTAAATCGGATCCCATCCAACACATCAGTCGAACAGTTTTTTTAAGTTGCCAATTTATCTGGCACATTTTGAAATGTTTATTCAAGGAACACCTGTTTGTACCCATTTCATATTTCGTTCTGCAGTGATATTCTTCAAAATAAAAGCATAAGAAATGTTGCGCATGCACGAAAATGATTGAATTCGGATGCATAAAATGGCCATTCACATATCGAGTTTCGCATTCTATATAACCCAATTAACCCTAGTAAAAATGAAACAATCGGCACGGGGCCACAGACCCCTTGTCTTTATACAAAATTCATGTCAAGTACCATAAACTTTACCTCAAGTTGACCTCAAGTTGAACATTGGCAATTACCACGTGGTGAATATGTAGTTTTCCCTCTTTAGTTTCATGATTATGTTTGATTCAAATATCTGCAAGTTGTGACGATATTAACAACATTATTTAATTTTTATACAAAGTGCGTTATTTTAGCCTATTTCTCAAGCCATGAAGCAATCATCAATTAGTTTGCGTAGATAATATTTTGATACATTTTTTAATTCCATGAAATTGTTGACAAACGTTAAGCCCCACATCGAAATCTTATTAACTGTCATATGTGAATCTCACCTATTTTGAAACAGAAGTAATAATATTCAACATCTAACAACTAAACGAAAGCAGAGAAAATGCATTGAAAGTTATAAAACCGTAAAATAATTTAAAATAGAATATAATTTTGTTAGAAACAACAATTGAAGTAACTTTACATAACGCAAAATAATCAAGTAACTTTACATAACGCAAAATAATCATTACGTCATAAATAAAGGAAGTGGCAATTAACGTTTTAAATAACACATGGAAACGAAAGTGTCAGGACTATCCAGTAAAATCAAATGTACAAATGAAAATTAAGATTTAAATTTTTGAAGAAACAATATATTAAGTGTTAACCGAATTGATAAATTCATCGTATATAAACCGAAAAAAATACTTCTAGCGTTATCTAGTACAATTTCTAGTGTATTTATACATTTAATTTTGATTTTTAGCAGAAATAATAATAATTGCACATATGTTTTCTGTTCAATATGAACAATTATCTATCAACGTTGTACACTGTGTGTATCTTTCATTACTAAGGGATTTCTAAAGATAATTTCATTGACTGTTGGATGACACAAGAAAAAAGCAGTATTAAGTTATGAAAAACATAAAACTTCGCAGCATGATGTGACATAAAACATATTTAGAAAGAATACATTTTCTGCTAAAAACCATACATTAACAACATATGATAATTGACTAGATATGCTAAAAATACACTAGTTACTAAACTATGTAAATACGTCAATCATAATACTGTTTAAAAAGGTACGTTTTAAGACTTATTCTAAAACATTTAAACTGTCTATTCTCAGAGAGTGAGTTCCATCAGATAGGTCCATGCATTGCAAAGCACTGCTTACCGGCTTTGGATGTTGATCCTTTGTTTAAAGTGTATTTTGTCTGATTCTAAGCGTGCGTTGGAATGTAGATCTCGAGAAAATCGCACAAATACAAGACTGAAAAGTATATGTATAATGTGATCTTTACCATTTGTTTTCGCTATGATTCGGGCAGCGCAGTTCATAATACGTTGCAGTTTGCTAACTAACCTTACATTTATACCATACAACATACTATTTGAATACTCCAGCATGAGATATCTAGCGCTTGAATGAGTTTTTAGTTGCGTTCGTATCTAAATGCCTGCTAATTTCAGAAATTGACCTAAGGTTGAACATGGCGGATTTACACTTTGCATTGACAAAACGTTCCATAGTTTTTAGAATGTCGAAGATAATACTGAGTGTTTAGCACTCTCTGTACATAATGTCCGACTGACCTATTTTAAGCTTGCACAATTTTTTTAAAAAATATGCTTCGAGCTAGAAATTAAAAGTTCAATTTTATCATAATTTGACTTCAGCAAGTATCCGGCTTCGCACTTCCTTTAGACACTTTTCTATTCAGCGTATCTCGCGTTCCATATCCTCAGATTCAAAGGACACATACACCTGCGAGTCGTCCGCATAAGTGTGGCTGCTGAGACCGTGTGATCGAACCAACCCTAAAAGGGGGCATATTAAAGCGTGAGGGAAGGGGTCTAAGCACTGACAGTTGAGGTACTCCCGTCTTTTCGTTCGATTCATATACTTCAACTTTCACGGACTGTGTACTATCATCGGGGTACGACCGAATCTATGAAAGCGCGGTGCCTGTATTACCGTAATAAGTCCGTAATTAGTCTATCCAGTAATTTCACGTGATTTATACTGTCAAATGCAGGGCTTGAACTAGAGCTGTAATTCTTCTTTGATTTAGTGCAGCCATTATATCGCTTTTTATTTTGAGCACTGTGGCTACAGTAGAGTGAAAACACTTATAGGCGGATTCGGAATGTTCCATTAGATCGTTTGCGCTGACATGCTTGTGTAATCCGGCAACTACACGCTCAGTCAATTTCGATATAAAATTCATAGACTGAGCATATAAGCTTTGCAAAGGAACAGGAGGTGGTTATATGGCAAGACCACATTATTTGTTAGGTCAATCATTGAGTGTGCATGCTCTGCAATGAGGGAGCACAGAAAGAATAATGGTATTTATAAGATACCAAATATGTCATGTAAAATAAGTTTCTTTTAAATAAACAATGAATTTATTGCGATTGAGATATACCTTAGTAGAGAGCCTTCATCAAGAATTGTGCTGCCTCAATAAAACATACCAATATTTAGACTTAACTAGGCTTTAATATTCATAAAATGACTTTTCCAATTCGATTTATGGTATAATTTATAGTGTTCTACCAGAGTATCATTTTCAAAGACATGTCATAAGACCTCGTAAATAAATGATCGTATAATAAGAACTTTATAATTTAGATATCTAGAAATGTAAAGTATGACTTTATCTCAATTTTTCTGTTCATTTGAACAAAATCCAAATGTTCAATCAAAAATCAAATTTATTATCTGATCCATTCAGTTATGTTTTAGAGACGGCGATTAAATGAAAGTGAGTGTCGAAAGCAGTCAAATAGTGCTTAAAATTTGCAAACAAATCGCCTTAAACAAAAATCAAATATATTATCTGATTTATTCAGTTATGTTTTAGAGACGGCGATTAAATGAAAGTGAGTGTCGAAAGCAGTCAAATAGTGCATAAGATTTGTAAACAAATCGCCTTTATTTTTAACAGTTAAAATGAATTATTGAGAGGCCATCTTTAGTTGTATATTTTTTGTTTGAATTTATCGTTAGCATAATATCAGAATATTCCGATCATTAGAGAGCTAATCTGTATTGTTATTGCAAACATTTTGATTCCAAATGATTTCCTTTAGCACATTACATGTAGAATTCCATTCAAATAATAGTTCATTTTCATTCAATTACGAATTCAAATATATTAATATGTGACCTATCACATTATGGCATTGAAATATTTTTATTAACATTCTCTATAATACAAGTTATCTTCGTTTTTCTTAAAATTGGTTTTACGATAAGCGCATTTTTATGATAGAGATAACATTCTATATCATTAAAGAGAACATCTTTGGAATAAGAGATCAACTGATATTGATTATTTTTATTTATGGTTTGATAGATTAACTAAATTTTGTTCCAAATCTTGGGTGTACCCAAGCTTGATTTCAATCAACTAAATTTCGTACAAGTATTGTTGAATCATCTTCAAGTTGATGCACCATTGGATGCCTTGCATTTCATTGTATATGTACATTTGACAGTTTTTTGTTTGTCTTATGCAATCTCGCTATTCTGAAGAGCTGATTCTGGGTAGATTATGTTCACGTACATATCGGTTCATCTTAATTTTTTCCCTGCTTCAAAATGTTGACAGACAGACAGACAGAGTGCAACAGCAATGTCTCTTCAATAATATTGATATATTAATTGAAGTATTTAATAACTTGTTGTTCAAACTATTCATTTTCATGTATAAGCGCATCAGCGTGGTAAACTACGCTATTGCTATCTACTGCTAGTGCCAATGACTTGTGCATTTTTTTCAAACCTTAATCACATGTTTCATACCTACTAGCACATTAGAGTTTGAGCGCATCACACTTATCTTTCAAAGAAAGTATCCTTCCTAAAGCTTCCTTATGTCCATCTTTTAATTCCATCACCTCGTCCCATAGAACTTCATTTTCGTCTCTAAAATAATTCAAATAAAAATAAAGCATTGCATTGTACGGCAAAAGAGGTGTTTTGCAACTACCGATGATATTCATAGTTGAAGAATATAAAGTATAAAATATTTAAGAATATAAGGTCCGCCACTCAATGATCCTCAGCGACAACAAGGTGCCCAGTTAGACCACAGGACGAGGCTTAAGTGGAAGGCACAAGACGCATTGAAAGAGGCAGAGTTGAGGCTGAGACAGAAAGACCTCGTCGGGACCGTAACCCAAGGGAGATTGGGCTTAGGATGTATCACCCGAGCACAATGGAGAGGAGCAAGCAGCCGCCAACGAAGGGAAATGGTCCAATGTGAGGTGAGCCAGCACGAAGAAGAAACCAGACAAACAAAGGCAGTGAGCTTGAAGGTCCAAAGGAAGTGGCTGCGCTGGGAAAACAAACGCAGCAAGAAGCTCATGTGGAACGAAATGTGAAAAACAGATACATATAAACTGAAATTCACTATCGCCTCGGTGTACGATGTACTCCTGTCTCCTAGCAATTTAGTGATATGGAAGCTGACTGACGACCCGGCGTGTGAACACTGCGGAAGGCGACAACGCTAGAGCACATACTGAGCTCGTGTCCGAAATCCCTATCAGGAGGGAAGTACCGATGGAGACATGACCAGGTCTTTGAAGCCATGGCGGGAGGATTAGACACGACGCTGAAGAACGCAAAAAGGGAAACAGCGACGACCCGAATTCATTAAGTTCGATAAAGCGGGCACCACACTAGCTAGCAAGACTAGCAATCGTGGTAGCGCCGTAGGCTCAGTGGGCTCCGTGCAATCGGGCGCCACACTAGCTAGCAAATCTGGCGTTGGGGGGTAGCACAACAGGATCAGCGGGCTCTGTTCCATCGCGTACCACACTAGCTAGCAAAACTAGCCTTCGTGGTAGCCACAGGAATACCCGCCATGGCCAACGACTGGACTCTGTTAGTATAGCGACAGTTACGCTTCCCCGAACATATCGCGCCTACAAACCTGCGACCCGACATCGTCATATTATCCAAAGAAAGCAAGGTGTGTGTGATTATGGAACTAAAGGTTTCCTAGGAGGAACGAATTGAAGAAGCCCACGAACGGAAATTGCGAAAATACGCAGAATTGGTCGAAATATGCAAGCACAACGTTCGGAAAACATGGTGTTTTCCGTTTGAGATCGGCTGTCGCGGATTTCCAGTCCAGTCCACATGGAGAGCGTTGAAGATGCTCGGCGTGACAGGAAAGAAGCGCGCATAGTGATAGACAAGGCGGGGAGAACAGCAGAGTCCGCATTGATGTGGATCTGGAATAGAAAGAGACACACAAACCCCGATAGTGACACCAACGAATCACATGCAATTGCAGCCGAACCCGCCCGACGCGGTAGATCGAAAAACCACAAATGCGCGGTATGCGGTAGTGACACACATCAAACCCTAAAAGAGACATGCCCAAAACGGCGACACCGACCGCTCAAAAACGTCAGAGCGTTCCAAGGCAGGAATGACATTCTCAGCAACTCCTACCCGTGCTCAGTTGAAATATTTGAACGCTGCTTCAATGCAACTGAACACGCCTACCAGTACATAAAGACTCGATTTTACAGTAGGAAGGACCTGGCTGTTGAAATCTATGATCAGCCTAACGCATGTGGCCCAAGAAACTAGCGTAACAAGTGGTGACTGAGGCGAGTTCGGATGAGGAAAAGCTAGAGGCAATGAGAGCCATAATAAGAGCAAAATCAAAGTATGTACCAGAATACCGAAGGGAGCTGCTGAAATCTGATGATATAATCGTCGAGGCGGTTCACGGAGACAACTACTGGTCATGTGGTCTCAGTGCACTCGATGTCCCGTGGGCAAACGAAAAGACTGGCCAGGAAAAAACATCATGGGGTAGCTACAACAGCAAGAATCGGTGAACTATGAGCTCGTAGCAAGCTGGCCGCGGATGGGTCAGGATAGGCCTTGCTGGGGAACCTGTGCGGAGCTGGTCGTCTTCAGAATTCCCCGAAACCAGCAGCGACGCCAGGAGAAAAATTCCAGGAGAAGGCCTGATGACATCCGCGGCCCTGCGATTTACATCGTTTAAATGTATACATGTGGTATTCACATAGCTTTTGGTTCATATACTTATTATCTTTAGGTTTGCATGCCTTCTTGCATCTTTTATAGATTAGAAAGGTTGTGCAGAATGTCAAAATAGGCTAGACGAGAGTTTGGGCTGGTTACAAAATGTCTGATTTTCTGCAAAGCGTCGCTACTGTCGTTAGTCTCATGTAAATAAGCTACTTACAGGCAGTAATTTGCCATATTTTGGTCAAATGACTATCAGACCAAATATAACTAGCCCGAACTCTCTATTAACACACAACATATACTGTGCTTTCCTATTGCCGCGCCTGCGCACTGTAACGACTGTCTTCAAAAAATTAATTGGTCTTAACATATAGACACTTCCGCGTTTTTCAAAGCTCATACAATAAGTTAAGAAAGGAGAATCGATTAATTTATCAGTCTGATACATAAGTCTAGTCAATGATCGTGTGAAATAAGTTATACTAAAAGTTAATTGTGCGCATTCCATCAGTTGTGGAAGCTTTTTTCTCGAGGGGTGCTGATTTTTTTTCAGATAAAAATGAGCGATAATTTTTACGATTTCTTTGTTATCAAAGCTTGTCATCTCAATAATAAATAGTATTTTCAATAAAAATATTATATTTGATCATTTTGCATAGTTGGTTTCATTTGTTTATTCTTAGTTCTCTCGATATTTGTTCCTTTGTTCAGTCTGGAATCGTCAATGTTTACATGAGCGATAAAACCGGCCATGGCCATTTCGCTGGGGATTTCCAATATTTGGTAACAGATTGCAGCAGGTGAAAAGCAATTTTTACAAAGAAAACATAGTGACATTGCAGGTTAAAATTCATAACCTTTTATTGAAAAGTTAACTTCGTAACTTCAAAATGGGATAGTTGAACTAATTAACTTTCATTTGATGAAGATTTCATAGCATGACACGATGTGATATAACTTTGTATAAGCTCCAAAGTCACAATATAAATGACCATTTTATGCACCCAAAGACAGTATACTTTGCGCATGCGTTACAATTCTGATACCCTGTATTAAAATTGTCATTTCACAATTTTATCGGGAGAGACTGGTTGGCCCTTAGCCACTGTTTGGGCGATAATAAGATTTTTAGGTATTATTTTCTTTTCAAACGGGTATGCATTTAACTACACTGTGGTATTAAATTGCAATTTAAAGTAGTATACTTCAATATCATCCAAGATTTGACTACGTTGGTTTTAAATCTGAATGATTGTTTAATTCAAATTTCCATTATTTTTATTTTATCGCCCATTTTGTGACAGCTGAATAAAGCTCGATAAGCTTGTCTTTAATAATTATGTAACATTTTCTCCATTTTCTACTTTCTCAGTTATGCAATTTTCCAGAGCAGTCTACGTCACACCATAGTTATGTCCCACAAACAATCCGGGATTCAAGCAAAATGATTGGACGAGAGATTTTACTTCCTAGATACTTCCCCAAACATTGAACAATAAATGGCTTGTGATTGGTCAATTTTAAAGATGGCGGACAGTGGTCCGCAAGAATAGTACTGTCTTCCGCCATTTTGACTACCGAGAACAGTGTGTTTGGATGAGGAAGTTTTAAATAACAAAACTAAACAAAATAACTGTAGACAGTGTTAACAAAGGTAAATCCCCTGATAGGACAGGTCTATCAATTGAGCATATACTGTACGCGCATGAGAAGGTTCACTCTCTGATAACTATGTGCTT
>LQRL01117935.1:2811-15392 GCA_001703475.1 Hydroides elegans
TATGCAGAGCATGATTTCAATCAAAAGTTCAAAGTCAACAGGGATTGAGGCAATCGTCACTGAGATTGCAAATCGATGGAGAGAGATATGTGTGTATTCACTTTCATGTTTTGGAACACGATACAGTCTAAATGTAATTGCAATTGAGTGGAGGGGTGCAATATGTGTGTTCACCTTGATGTTTTACGAGTGATAACTGATGTGGTTTCAGTGGCTTTAATTGTACCATAATCTATATTTTCCGTCAACGCTGTATTTTCACTCAAATTATTTAAGAATCAGTTTTCATCCTAATATATGTTTACAAATTCACATTTAGAATATATAATAATTTGTATAAATTAGCATATTCATATCATTGGGATTTTCTCCGATTGGGATTTTCTCCTATTGGGATTTTCTCCGGTTGGGCTTTTCTCCATTGGGGTTTTCTCCATTGGGCTTTTCTCCATTGGGGTTTTCTCCGTCCACCAAGATATCATTGCTGTCATTGCAACAAAAACAACCCCTCCACTTAAATGAGAAATGACATTGTGTAGGGTGAATTTAAACTGCGCAAAAGCGTCGTCCCCTTTCCTAGAATTATATCAGGACTAGGAGAAAAGAGAAAAATAATTACTCAAAACACAAGGAACTTGTATTGCTTAATGACGCACTCAATGTACTCGGAATTAGGGTTCAACTTTGTTTTCATTGCCTCGAAATATGTTGTTCATTAATTCGCATTGACCACACGGGTTTTTGTTGGAGAATTAAAATGTCGGACAAAGTATAAAATATTTTTTACGGTTGTATACGAAGTTGGTATTGATGGTAAAGAGGGCTGTCTAAGCTTAGCATCGACTGAAAACTCTCAAACTCCAAAATGTAAAGCAGCCAAAAATCCGCTCTCTTTTTAAACCCCCAAATCTTAATTTACATGTATTACCGAGGGGGGCATAGAACAGATCTAGAGGATATATATTGGTAGGAAATAACCGGAAGAATATATGATCATGAAGCACGTCTCTTTATCCGGGTCACCGGAAATTAGACAGATGCAAAATTATTTAGAAGATGCTCGGAGACTTACATGTAACAAATGACACATAGGGCTATGCATTGTAATGTTTCAGAGGCAAGAAAAAATCTGGCACCGTATCTAAAACTGGAGGGAAGGACTCTGTAGAATCGGACCAACCTTAGCAATTGAAACCATTTTTGACGTTTAGGTGTCCAGTTTTAGGGGTTCAGACTTATTCCCTTATAAATACCATACCAAGCACCTGGTAGGGCACAATATACTCTGCACTAAATGACATGTACCAAACCAAGCCGATCACCAACGGGGAGTAGGGTGAAAGGATTTGTGCTCGAGTATACACACCTATTCCCAACCGCCGGTAGGGCGCCAAGCAGCCGAGGGTCATGATGTAGAGGCGTCGCTGTCCATCCGTCTTGTCCTCGCGGCAACACACCGCGCCAACTACGATGTCGTTGAAGTACGCTGCAAATACAGGAAAGAGGGTGAAAATGAATAAAGGTGTTATCGACTTGTAAGCTACGTCAATTAACTTTTCGTTACTAAGTCGATAAGTTTTATTCGTTTATTTGATAAACGTTTTCGATGAGGACAATGCCAAAATATTCTAAGTCGACCAACAATTGTGATACATTTATAATTCAATGAGCAAATTCAATATACATTGTTGTAATATTCATCGAATTTCCACAGCGTTATAAGCATTGCGCGGACGCATTATTCAAATTTGGAATGCTCATTGAAATCACTCAAGGAGACAAACGAGACGGTTAACCCTTATCTTATCAATAACTCTCCCGAAATACCGGGCAGTGATCGGACACGTGGACTCGGAAAATGCGATGTTGCCCTTACCCAGGACCCGATGGCCGTCAAGAGGGTGGGGAAGGGGCTTTGGTCCGATTTAGTCCGGGTGACGTTAGCGTTAGTCATGTTCCCTTTTTATGACCCGCCAACTCACAAAAGGTCTTTGTGATTCAGGAGGGGATTTTTAGTTCGATTTTTTATATGACTTCCAGCGTATACATAAAACTTGTCTCTTTTATGCGTTCATTTTAACGATCTGTTTATTTTCTTTTTTCTTTAACAATAATCGATCTCGTTATATGCTTAATCATCTCACAATTCCTTTGTTTCGCCATTTTTCGTGTCGTATTTATTACAGCGTGTAAATTTGCTTTGCATTGAAAAATTACCTAATTAATCGACGGCACCTTTTGGTCATGGTTCCTTTATGCGTGAAAACGTTTCGAAATCACGAAGCGCCTTGTTTTTATAACCGCAATATGCATTAATCGCCCAAGTCAGGAAATGCTTTGTTAGCCTCATTCCACTAGTTTTTTTATTATTTTTCAAGTCCGACAAATTAATAATTTAAGGCTTTTATGTAATCGAATCGAATGAATAACCGGTTTTATTCAAGTTACTGTGTAGAAAATTCAGGTAAAGCCGGTTTTCAATATTGATAACGGTTACTATTAATATATCACAAACTTGATTCATACCTATTTTTCTAGGTTTACGCAAACATACATGCATGTATCTTGTTAACCACAGACCTTGGTTCACCGCAAAACCATCATGTATACCTCAAAACATGACAACGAAAAAAAATGTTAAATACAATAGAGTCATCACAGTGCATTTCATCAGCATTTATTTCCTCTTTCCATACACCATGTTCTATGCTGTTGTCATCTTTATCTCATTCATTTATATTTAATAACAAAAAAATCTCAGGTTTGTAAAGGATTCGAACCCGAAACCTCGGTATTTGTTTGTTTCGCTTTGGTTGCCATGGCAGCAAGGAGTGGGGCTGATGTGAACCTGCAGAGTCGAATAATTTGTAACACACCTTGCAGATGCCATCAACTCACCCCTCAACCACCTTTTTTCTTTTTCTTTTTTAATATTTTAAAATTACGTAATTAATATATTTTATTTTCTTAATTCCATTTGCAAATCAAGAATGCTGCCCTTACGCTATTTATACTTAAGGCAGTTACAATTTAATTTCCATTTAGCCGTTTTTTTTTCCAATAAATTTCGATTTCAAAACTTGCAACGATTTATTAAGGCTTTTAATTCTAACGAATCTCGAAAAGGTTCGCCGTGGTGTGGATAAGAGTTTTTCTTTTTTTTTAAGAATTTATAATTTCTTACATTTTTACGGGACATTCGTGAGAACATTTACGGATTGTTCGCTGTTAAAAACAGAAATTCTCACGCAAAAGCGGAATGCACTATCGATAAGAAAAAGCGTTCATGTGCCTTATCGCCAATGCATTTTAAATCGTTTCATATGTGCACTTTACATTTTATAGGCACAAGCAAGCCACATTCGGACAAAGGGCTTTGTTCAGGTATCAAGCTCCTTGGGACAAAGAAATTACAGTTAATTTGTCTTGTGTAATTCTTTAATCAATATTGAATTTTTCATTGTCGTTAGCCCCACTCGTTCAAAAATACATGACCCTACTTGTGCGGATTAAATTCAGAGCAAATCGATTTTTTTTATGTTCGGAACTTGAATAAGAGCATAAAATATAACGGAATTCTTTGATCCCACCCTTATACAAAGGGGGATTTTTATTGAAATCGGCATTGAAATCTCTTTCCAACCCCCACACCTCGACACCACACAAGCTGACCCCTAGCATTGATACCGAAAACCCCTGGCCTACAACTATCAAATCGCCCCACTCGTTCAAAAATACATGACCCTACTTGTGCGGATTAAATTCAGAGCAAATCGATTTTTTGTGTTCGGAACTTGAATAAGAGCATAAAATATAACGGAAGTCTTTGATCATTATAACTTTTCATACAAAGGGAATTTTACAATGGAATCGGCATTGAAATCTCTTTCCAACCCCACACCCCGACACCACACAAGCTGGCCCTTCGCATTGATACCGAAACCCCCTGACCTACAACTATCAAATCGCCCCCTCCTTTTGTGACGCAACTGCAGAAAACCGAGGGGGTTTGGGCACCTCTGCTTAACCCGTGCAAGAGCAAACGCGTTATTTCGAGGCAACAAGAGGCATTCTTTTGTGTATTACCACGTGGTATTGTGGAATGGAGAAAAACAAAAATGCCGTTGTAAAAACATGTGTAGCGTCCCCCTCTTTTTTGTCGTAACTACGTGCGGCCTTCTGCTGTTAAGTGACTGTGCGCCGGCTGGTCTCGCAGCGCTAACATGCGTTGCTCTTCGGAAAGCTCTTTGTTTGCGCCGCGATTTTAGAAAATGCCATTTTTATTATGTTTTAATAAAGACTGCAGTGAGGTGCATTGCTTTAATCCACCCTTTTTCAAAAATGATTTTTCAATAGCGACTATTTATCAAACAAATATAACGCTAACCTGTGCTCCTTGTTATGTTTTCATAAATTACAATCAAAACCCTCTCGAACAGTGTTTGGATTAAAAGTTTAAGCCGTTTTGAATTTTCTTTGTTGGCCAAATGTCCTCGAAACCTATATTTACACAAATGCCACTTAATCCCGTTTCATATTTTTTGGATATATTTTAATGGCCTCAACAAAATAGACAAAAGCTAAGACAATCTTGTTTTCCTTAAGACTCATTGGCGCTAACCGTTATGTTTAAATATACATGAAATGTTAATCTTTTAAGTAAAATTGGCTGATACACAGGGAAGTTCAAAATATTTGTATGTCTTGAATTTCTTTCTTCATAAATGTAACACATTTGGATATTTTGTGAGTAAATATCTTCCTTCTTATTCTCAACATAGGCCCCTACTTATCTACCGGTATGTTGGTAGTTGTTCACTTCAAATATGACCTTGATAATTATCGACTGACCTTCAGTATGACCTTGACATTGTCCGGAATCACGTGACAAGAATGTTCCGAATTACAAATTTAAAAGTGCCTCGCTTCACTATAACGTTTGGCATTCTTTTTTGCAGAAAAAAATAACCAGCATCCCGATCGCGAAATCCAATCTGTGTGATCCAAATTTATATTTGTAATGATTAGTCAGTTGCGAAATATATCGAATATAAAAGGAACAGGACACATTTCATCATGCTTCTTTCGATTTCTTTTAATTTCCGTGACCAGTCCTTGTGAAAAGGTCACATTTATTTATTCCCAAGACATTTTTATCCAATATTTGCGGTTATTCCTGTACCCTAATAAACGTACAGTATATAGAAGACGTTACCAAACGTTATTTTTAAAGCCTCATCTCGAATTTAAATTCTATCTGCTTAAAACATGTATATGCGTGAGCGACGTTTCACTTTACGTCACATTGAATATCGGCGCCACACGGTTCAGTTTGACCTTGAACTCAATTTGACCTTGACCTACCTAGCTTGGCGAGTTCGCCGACCTCCAGGACGTCCTTGTAGAACTTGTCATTGTAGGTCACGGGAAACACGACTTGGTTGAGGCGTTTCAACTGCTTGATGTTGTGGTGAGTAATGTCACCCAGCTCCGTGCGGCCCCTGCAAAGCATAAGAAAATCAAATTAAAAATTGTGGCCCCTCAAAGGCATAACGTCATTTAATACTATTTATGCGTTTGTGATGTCATAATTGCGTCAGAGACGAGGATCCATACTTTTACAAATTAATGAAAATGCGCCCGTCATAATTCGGAAAGATGCGTCACAAAACGTCATAAATTTGCGTCAAAGAAAATCGATTGATTCCATTATATGCCGCATGACAGTTGTTATAATAAATATTAAAAGTCGTAACTACTAAAAGTCCGTTTGACCAGTTCTTACATTTCGATTGTTATCTTTAAAGCTTTGAAACCCACTTTGAAATGCCATGAAACACGTTATCAAATCTACTATCACATACCTCTCTTTGATTTACACGTATCCGTGCGTAAGTGGGAAACTTAAATGACGCATGTCATAATGGAAATCGGGACATTTACGTATTTCCTAACATATTTTAACTACTTCAATATCCTCGGGAATTGTTCTAGGAAAACCACGAATCTTTTTTTTTTCGCGTCAAGTCAAATGCATAATAACTGGGACACTCGCTAACTATTCATCAGCAAACTGAGCTTAAATAAATAAACAATATTATGTCATTTGTAAGGAAACGTGTAAGTATATCAGGAAATCAGTTTCAAGTGCGAAAATTAATATCCTTGAAGTCGTTTCGACACAATGGCTGATTAATTCTAGGAACCATCCCAAAAGACCACCCTATCTTCACGGACATATAATACAACAAAGCGACAAACGATGAAATGTCTTAAATTCGGCAAATTAACACCACTGTGATGAGATCAACATATATCGCAAACCACTGTAAACTAAAACCTTGTTAAGTATAGGTTATTCGTTTTACGAGGGCGGTATGAGAATTACTAACTTGCGAGACGAAGTCGAGCAGGTGTAATTCGAAGATAGCCCGAGTCAAAACGAATAACCGGCTTATTTCCAGGTTTCTTTAGAAATTGAAGGGCCCTTTAATGAACTTTTATTTAATCCTGTCACATGTATTTGATGACTTATTTGATTAAGAATTCATTTCTACTTGAAATATAAGCAAATCATAATCTCTTTAACAAATTAATCCCTTGGTGTCAAGATTGGTTCAGGAGTCATCATTAATATTCTTTTCCTAGTCAGGAGGGTCCGCTTCTAAGGCGGCGTTCAGGACTTTGAGCAAATAGTCAGCAAATAGCATTGGCTGCCAATAAATTTTATTCGCTACCTAAAAATCCTCTAAATTTCTTTTTACCGTTCATGAGTTAGCAAATAGCAGCAAACACCAGCAAATTGTTTGCTTTTGTAGAAGCAAACTATTGGCCCGAAAGCAATGTTTTTAAATACTGAAGCGAATAGCTCAGCGAATCGGGAGAAAATCCGCATGCGATCCTAGGTATACCCATTAATCTTAGGTACCAGATGACAGTATTTTCTATGGCTTCCACATTCTTCCTATTTCTTTTAACAACTTTTTTTTACAAGTGGGTTTGTGATTAAAATATAAAAATGAAATCGTACAATAAAAGTATTCTTAATCATTCGGAAAAGGAATTTCTAGCCTCTCAAGTCGAGATGTACCCCATTCTGTATGACAAAGATTTGAAGATTTATAAGAACAACAACGGCAAGGACAACGTTTGGGGCGAAATCAAAAAGAGATTTGACGAGGTCCATAACAAAAGTTATTTTGAGTAAAATAAATAAACATACGTATGTTTATTTATTTTACTCACAATAACTTTTGTTCCTTGGTGTTTCTCTCCTTATCCTCCGTTACGTTATATTTCAAATACTGAACTGAAAATACTTGATATGTACAGTATTTATATCTATTGGCCAAGGATTGGCTAAAGTCTTGAACGTTAGAGCAAACATTATTTGCTACATATTGGCTGCGAATTATTGGCGGCCAATATTGGCTTCAAAGTCCTGAACGGGGCCTAAGCAAGTTAGTTATCTATTTATTGACCCTAAGATTTCTAAAGAACCGGGGAATAATTTTTCTTACTGAACTCTTCACCCCCGATGTTTACATTTCAATCGAGTCGTCGCGACGTTTTCCGTTACATTTCGCTTTAGGTCGCGCCAAAAATCAAGTCTTCCCCCACCTATTGCTACCGGTGCATGGTTTCATTTATCCAATCACAAGAGTCGACAACAAAAAGCGAATGAAACAAAGCGGCCCGAGATAATCACTCATTTCCAGACAAAGGGGAAAATATATGCACAAAGAAATGATCAACATGATTCGTTTCATAACACATTTTTTTTTTGCTGTATATTTTCGAAGATTGAACATAGTTTCCATTCATGTATACATGCTCACGAGAACAGTTTATTCATTTAGTTAACAGTTACGCATTTATAGGAAATGAAAACTCACCCAGCTTGCAGTATGAATCCAACGTTTTTCCGAGCGATAATAGCCTATTTTATCCATTTCCATATCAAAACACAACGTGACAAGTTGCAAATCATAAAAACACTGCAAAATCCGTCAATATGCGTGTTTTATATATGAAAACCTCCAGGAAATATGAAAATATATTCCACTGAAAAATATGTCCTTTGTGTGTTAATGAAACCAACGCGCTCTGTCCCTTTTTTTTTCTCTTCCTCGCATTCAAATACACACCCACGTGGGATAGACCGTTGAGAAGAAATGAGCTTTGAAAAGCACGTGTTCTAGGCTTTATGCCTTTATCAAGCAACGCTTCAAATGTCACGTGACGCATTTTTCTGTGACTAGTATGAGGGGGGAGGAGACAGGGCCTTTAGCACAAAGAGTGCATTTTCTTCTTTTTCGCATTTACAGGCAGGAGAGTGATTGGAAAACGCGGTCATCAATGTGTTAAAGCGGGACAACGGAAGGGTGTGGTTCATTAGTTTAGCGGTTTTTTTTTCTAGAATTGATCACTTTAGGTATCCATGTGTGAGTCAGGGAAAGGATAAGCTTTGTCTGTCTTGCCAAATGCGTTGTCATAGATTTCGGGTTATTCATATACTACAGATGACTGGACAGAATAAGATAGTCTGACACATTGTATGGCGCACAATCCAGTTATAGATGTCTGTTTTATATGCGTTCAATAACTCATAGGCCCCCAGAGTCTATTGGTCATGTGAATGTATCATGAGAAAACTATGATTTGGCCCGACCAACTTATAAAATAGGGATTTACCAGGACAATGACCACAGCATTTGAAGTTTCAATGTGTTTTTTTTTTTTTCGAAATCTTTTAGAGTCTACTCGTCACGATCATTGCAGCAAGAAGATTATTAAATGCATAAAACAAACTGAGGGAAATATAATATATCTGCAATTTTGCAGAACTTTTCAATGTTACATGCATAATCGCGTGGGGGATTGGACACTTCGGTCCCTACCACTTCGGCCCCTTTTGGAAAAGATACTTCGGCCCCTCGTCAAGACACTTCGGCCCCTCATGAAAAGACACTTCGGCCCCTAGCAAAATACACTTCGGCCCCTAGCAAAAGACACTTCGGCCCCTAATTTTTCGGGAGGTACCACTTCGGCCCCTTGGTAAAATGTTTTTCAAACTATTTAAATTGTTCATATTTCTTAAACAAATGATAAAGAGAAATTCAAAGTTGTGAAAACGAGTGCATTCGATTATGATTATGATTTTCTTCTGCCCATGAATATATAATAATATAGTATATAAACATGTTATTTTCACAATATATTTTAAACTCATATCAAAACTTAGGTTTAGATCAAAGATAAGATTTAGCAAATATTCAGACAATTAAAACATGTTTTCGTAAAATTAACCATTGTGTTCTGAAAATGTTGAAAAATTCATGTGTTCGTCTTAATATATGTACAGTAGACCCCGCTTATCTCGAATAGGTCGGGACTTGTGAAATTTGTTCGAGATAACCGAAGTTCGAGATATCCGAGGGTTTCGAATTCGAGCATACAGTTTTAACTTCAAATGCCTGGTATCCATGTAATATAATGTGAGCTATGCAAGATTTTAAACCTATAGATGCTTACATAAACTGAACAAATAAAACAAGTTTTTGGTTTATTTAAATGCAAAAATGAACTAATTGTTTATATATTATAAATATGTCATATGCCTATTCCTTATAATAATCACATTCTACGAATGTCGAAATATGACAAAAAATCAATATGCGGGTTTATCCTTAGAGTTGGATGCATAGGTTCGGATGAATGATGCATCTATGTGTGTTAATGCGGATTACTTTATATTATAGCCACAAAGGCAAGAGGGGTGCTATAAGGAGGGGGATCGGAGATCTTTGATTCCTTTATGTGTCTGGTCTCAATGGATGTAGGGGGCATCTAAATCCTTCTTTGTTATGGCACGAAAACACACCCTTTTAAATACACTGTGCTAAGCTTTAAATTCAAGTTTAACAAATATTGATATGTGCTCATAGCAGCCGTAGTCAATGGTGCTGCATCAAGAACGCTTTTCAATGATCATACGCATCATGAAAGGACTTACTTTCCATTGATGTTTTGTGATGATATTGAATAGAATAAGTGGGTTTTAAGGCTAAATTGGGAAATTATTGGGGTCAAAATTAGTTCGAGATAAAAATAATTCGAGATAAGCGAGGGTTATAAGACTTATATAAGTAAAATTCGTCGGGACCAGGAGATTTGTTCGAGATAAGCGGGGGTTCGAGATATCCGAGTTCGAGATAAGTGGGGTCTACTGTATTCTCATTTTGATGGAAATGTTGGAAACATATTTTACTCGTTTACTTAAGTTCTTCAAATTGAAAGAAAATGGGTCTCAATATGGTAATGTGTGGCGTAAATTGCGGGTAATTAATTAAACTGATCATTTTACGATATACAACCTGTTAAGATATTGTTATTTTATACATATGATACAACGGGGCCGAAGTGGTAGGTGTCAAAATTCAGGGGCCGAAGTGTCTTTTGCTAGGGGCCGAAGTGTCTTGACGAGGGGCCGAAGTGTCTTTTCCAAAATGGGCCGAAGTGTCCAATAGGGGCGGAAGCGGTAGAGGCCGAAGTGGTAGGGGCCGAAGTGGTAGGGGCCGAAGTGTCCAAAATTCATCGCGTAGAAGTCTACAGTAAAACCTTTAAAGTGGACACAATGATAGACCGGATATTTCGCTAAACTTAACATATTTTCCTACTCCCGTTTTAGTTTTTATTCAGTAATTGATACTTCGTTTGTCTGGATATCTTATTAAATCAGACAGTTTTGCTCAGTTCCGTATATCTAGTTAAGATAGCTTTTACAGTTTATGGAACACTTAACTCCCAACCCCCAAGCCGGTTTTTCTCGAAACCACCACATAAAGCCCTTGTACACGCGCCCCCGACTGACCCACAAAGGCCCGAAGCCCCCCTTCTCTTCCTTCGCCGCTGTGCCCGCCAAGCGAACCCTTCGGTCACAATGCGTTGTTGCCATGTGCATGTGTGTACTTATCGATAGACTTAATCAACGCATGTGCTATCGAACCCCCCAATTTCCCCCTCCCCCCCTTTTTTTCTGCGATTTTTCGAAAAATGCGCGTCGTTAGACATTTTTGGATGTTTTTTTTTTAATAACGAACATTTTGTTTTAACGATGGCCTTTATCTCTGTCCACTGTCTTTTCCCCGATATCGGCACGCCAAAATAGCTACAATCCGCGTGACGTCACATGACAGCATTTAAAGGGCCAAAATGCACTGGGTGGCAGAAAGGCATGTAAACACACAAGTTGTGTATAGTAACATGCATTTTTCAAAACCTTTTTTCGCGTTTTAGCATTGTTTAAGCGTACTTGTTCTCTTTTTTTACAAACCAAACTTCTTATCATGGCATAAACGTCATGTTGCAAGGTCATACTCAGATAAAAGATGGGTTTATATGAACTTTCAGCATATTATCTGTCAAGAAAACAGTATCTTATCTCCGGTGTCAGCTATCCAGTGTAGAAACGTTCTTTTTCGTTGTCATAAAATGAATCTCATCACATTAATTTGTTTTCACAAAATCCTGAACTTCACACTCTTGTCTTAATAACTACATGTTTTTGGAAAAAAATATTAAAATAGATTGTGCAAAAATGGTCTATAATTGTTGTGTTATCGGATGCACAAATAGATTCAAAAAGGTTCGGGAATAAATTTCTATCGTGTTCCAGCGAATGTAGAACATTTTCAATTGAGATAATCCCCATTCGAACCAATCTTTGTTAGCATAAGCCATGTTTCAAATGAAATTGAGAATTTATAAGCTGGGTTAACCCGGAAATAAGATTAGCTATATAATGCCTTCTTCCCATAGTTTTTCGTGAAAAAATGAACAGCATCTTATCGCCAGTCCTCGCTATCCAGCTTGGTTTGGCCCTGAGATGTCATACTATATTTCCAGATACTTTAATTTATTTTCTGTCACATGTTTAAGCGCCTGTTTTATCTTCCCATTTGAATGTTAAAATGAAAAAAAAAGATCAAGACTAAATATACGTGTACATGTACCGGTATTTATTTTCTGTGAAGTTTCATTCAGTGTTTGTTTCAGATCGAAATATTAGGATATTCATTTATCTATCGTAAGATAACACAAAATTTGTATGGATTTATATTGCATTAATGAATTAAGGATATGAACCAAAAGAACATTGTTTTGAATGCGGATAGGATAATGTGAGTATGCCGATGTGTACGTAATAAAATATATTAACTGAAACAAATCGTCCGTGGACAGTCGATTTTGATCGAACAATTATCAAACAATATTCAAATCCTTGCTTTTATATGTCACTTACTTAATCCTTATTCAGAAAAAAAGTTTAAGAATGAAATTTAAGCAAAATTCCAGCACATTATAACCCCCATATAGATATTGATTTAGGAAATTGTTAAGGTTATTAAATCGCTTAAATTAAACGCGTAAAATAAACATATGTGCGCTTAATTACTTTTCGAAGTCTTCAAAGAAAACTGATTCAATTAATTGTAGTTCATTAGTTATCAAGTCATATATTCATAATATATTCTAAGCGTTCTGGACAAATATATCGCTTTATATCAACGATAATATTG
>LQRL01117982.1:14197-26183 GCA_001703475.1 Hydroides elegans
ACTTTAAAAACGAGTTGATAATAATTACTAAGTGACCTGGATTCGATGGAATAAAGTGTTAAGTGAGTACAGGTAGCAAAAGTCGTTTCTATCGATTCCGTCCGACACCGGACTTCATTTGTCTCTCACAAAAAAAATGGGGCGGTGAAGTAGGTTAATTTTGGTAAGATATTTAAGCGGTACCCCAATACTATCTAGGCACGATAGAAATTTAACTCTTGGTTATAACAGCTATTTTTTATAGTGGTCGAAAGTATCGAATTCCGTCCGACACCAAAACACGACTTTTGAAAAATGCCCTGTGTTAATAAATAAAAATTCATAAATTACAACTTGCACTTGTGATTTGAGTTGAGTTGAGTAAAACCAGATATGAGTTGAGTAAAAACATCTCACTGACCACCAGCTGAATCCTCTATGTTTTAGTCAATGGAGGATGGGTCAGTCAATCATTATGATCCTTGCTCGCACACTTGAAGTTGACAAATCAGTTGTGAGGCCATTGTAATCGATGGCCAAACAAAACACTCGCACTATTGCCGTCCTTTATGGGTCTGTCCACATTGAAGGCGTTTCTTGATTGTATCCAAAACAAACCTTGTTCGACAATATATTCCATATGGGAAACCAACAACTCGGCTTGAAACCTACTTAACAAGCCTTCAAGACTGAATTTCATCAGGATATAAACAAAGAAGAAGAAGAAGATATCAAAACGCAACGAGCCTTTAGGAAGCGATTCGAGTACGCCGTATGGTAGGCTGGTATACATTGGCGGATTTTTTTTTAGGGGAAACGACTTGAAAAAAACTTTCGATGTGGCCAGACCCCCAAAGTTGATCCCTCCCGAGGGAGGACGACGATATCAATAAACCAAAACGAGCCAGTGGCTTGTCGCAAAAAACTATCGTAAATGGACTCGTATACACAGAACTATGACGTCGACCGATAATTCGAACGGATGAAAAAGGAATAATTAATTTTTAAAAAATTATTTGTATTTCTTGTTTAATACGTACGTCGAGTAGAGACAAAGTCACGACAATAAGCATCTGATGTAATCAACAACATACCCCTGTTTAACACTAAATTATCTATAGAGTTATCACAACTCGTTATGGTATCGTACTATTAATCCATGAGACGAGTTTTTTAGCCTAAATTACACGAAAACGTGACGTTTTCACATACTTGACAAAATCTGTTAAAGCTTGACGAAGAAAGACATATTACAGCAAAATAAAAAGTATCGAAAACGTAGCTTTGATATTCAGTGATTCCAATACTGTGAGAGCGTTCAATAACCAAACTTACCATGTGGGTAAAAAGAGTACCCCTCATGTATAGATATGATTGATGATTTATGCGTTGTAATGCGTCTCATAATTCTGCTCAAACGAGTGTGTTTATCATCACAATAGGTGTCCTGATTGGGACAGTTCTGTGAGTTGAAGGGATGGAGGGAGGAGATATAGGGGGTTCTGATTGCCAGAGGACATTGGCTCTGTTGCGATCCATCGAGCAGGACCCATATTCTCCGCTTTCATCAACCTTAACCTTACCCGTGATATTAATCTAAACGTATAAGGAAATTTGTAAATTTATGGTTAAACCGGAGACTATGGGTCCTGGTCTCATATTATGAGCTTACGCTTTTCTCACCATTATATAATGATTTAAATGGTACGGTTAAGGTTAAGGACGTCGTACGGTAATTTTAGTTATAGACTTTAGGTATAGACTCTACTGTCGAAAAGTATTATGTACATATTCTAACTAGACTCCTAGTTCGTATATGTTTCCGTATTTCTCCGATTTTAGAAATTATATTCGATCCTCGTCGCCTAACCTTTAACTATCATTGGGTTTAGGAAATCTATCAGATTAATCAAGTTTTAGATCACATGTAAAGTGTTCGCCGAAAATTGTCTCTCAAGGAAATGTAATCACTGCTCGATGTCATAAAGACTTTAAAAGTTATACATTCGTTCAATGCATTGTCAATCAGATATAGCCATATCAGTCATTTTTGTAATAGATCCCTTTCCATTGGTAAACATAGGTAGTCTACTTTTTCCCGAAGCCACATATTTAATATTGCGAAATCGGGGCCACTGAGATATTGACTACACTAAATGAATGGTATGATTCTATGGACACACTTGTTGTGGCATCAAATTGACTAGATAACATCGTCGTAAATAAGGCGAAATCAGGACTGTATCAGGCTGAATTATGTGACAGCAACGCGGATTAATTCAATTGCCCTGCTGCTGCATCGGAGGAGGATGGGACACGAGGACGCGGGTACTCTAGTTTTGATAAGGAGGAATCCGGGTCAAAAGGTTTCCGGCCAAACATTTTCCAGCTATAATGTTTACAAAAAAAATGACATCATGTGCCAAAACGTTTCCTTCAAAGAAACTTTGTTGGCGATTACCGATAGAGAGCTACTTCGTTTGAGCAAGGTTCCATTCTTTTGCAATAAAACGCCTTGTACCCGCTGTGTCATAATTTTAAAAATTGATTATTTTTTAGTATTATACTAAATTATATATATTTAAAAAATATATATTGAAGAAAATTGATTAATTAGAATGCATAATGTGTTTACATTGCTTGAAGTGTTCATACCTTAACGGACTATCCATACTTTGCCCAAAATAAATTGCATGAATCCAGTGAAACCAAGCAACTAAGCTCAAATACACTGTTATACATTTTTTAAAGTTATTAAGTCAGAAAGAAAAAACAATAATTATTCAAAAAATAGTTAAGCAATTAAACTAGCGTAACGAACACGTATTGTTCAAGATTTGTGACCGTTCTTGGAAATCACAGGAACTATAGAGTATAAGAACCTTTTATTGGTTTTCTCTTTCAAGAAGTCAAAATGACATTGGGGACATACCAGAGGATGGATGGATTATCAAACCCTATTAATCCATTGCACTTAAGGAAAACAAAAGCCCATAGCCAAGTCGAGTAAATAACCATTACTAAGTTACTCTCCATCTCATTCCGGCGTCGGGCCATCACTAAAGGAACACAAACAAGGGAATTGGTGTGTTCCGGTTGGCAAAATAACAAAAACAATGGGGCTTTTGTCAGTTTAATTCTATGTTAAGGGTGTAAATCAGACATAATAAAATATTTGATTTGGTCATAAATAGAACCACTTCACAGGTTCACCTTATTTTTGTTTTATCATTTTATTTGTTGTTGTGGATTGAGCCTAACTTATGTTCATAGCATGTAGCATGACGTCAACAAGGAAGACAATTTGACAATCGGGGTACAAACAAGCCATCTCAATAGCAGATCACCACGTGAGTTGCATTTTTTAAAAATGTCTTCTTTATTTGAATTGATTTATCAATAAACTCTGAAAACACTTTTTATAAATAAAAAATGAGAATTTTATCTCATAAAACTAAAAGGGAGTAAATAGGATATAGAACTTTTCCAAGTTTAACTACAATATTGCGGCAAAATATAGGCGGATGGGTAAGATGACAATGCTGTTGGAATATGTTTCGTTTATGCCTTTTGAGCAAAGAGAGACGAGAACACTTTCCTGTGAGCAGCATAGCTAAAATGTGCTAAATCATATATTTGTTTGTAATAACATCAACACTTATGATAAATATGTTGTTTTGATGATTTTTGAACATTTCATATCCTAGGACGTGTATATGCACCTATGATATTTTGTTCTAGCATCCAAGAAAAACAATCATTCTCACTGGGTGCCCTGGTCGGCGGACAATTGGGTTACAGTTAATTGCGAATTGACCAGCGGTCGCAGGGATCATATTGCCTAAATGACCTGTGCTCATTAGTTTGTCACACGCAAACCGAGCACCAAAACTAATGACGTCAAGACCCCCTTTTCAAAAGAAAAATACTCAAAATGAGAACCATCTTAAAATGAAACACACAATCTTATTCCAATATTATGTTTTCTTTGAGCGTTTAGATATAATATACAGAAAAAAATATGAACAGTGGCATATTTTTTAAAAATCATATTTTGCCAAACCTGACTGTGCTCACTAGTTTGTCATACTTAGGTCTAGACTGCCCTAAAACTAATGACGTGGGCAAAACGCTTGAGAACATTTAAAAAAGAACATACTTAGAGGTTGATATCAAATTAAAATGAAGATTGTGAATAAAATACTAAGCTCTTTATTATTGAATTGGGATGACAATAATTTTGTACTCACATTAGTCAAAGTCATATATAAAAGATGTTGTTCTTTGAGCATTCCAATATACATGATACGGGACAATATGAACAATATAGACTCTACATGTGTCAATAATTTTATTCTACATGTCATTTTGCCTAAATGACCTGTTTTCTTTAGTTTGTCACATGCAAAGCGCCACCTAAACACCCGTAACGTTTTACATATAATCACATGGGGCTTGATAACATCTTAAAAAGAAAAAAAATCGCCTCTCAAAACCATCGACGCACGATGATCAAGACGCTTGAGAAGATTGTTAAAGCGAACGTGTACCAAAACGTGAGGCACATCTTAAATTGAAATTAATAATCCAATTTAAATACTTGACTTTTTTATGTGATGCCATACATTTCGTGGTCACCTAAGGCCGCGTTTACACAAAAAACAATATCACATATAAATAAACGCTCAAATACCAAAAGCTCGAAATTTAAAGCCACATGGATTATTACTCACCTTTTAAAAATTGCATTTGATTCGAGAGTGAAACCTTTCTAACCATCCATCATCACACGATATCCTTTTCAATTATTGATATAGACGGGCATTTATTAATATAATTACTTTCCTAGTATCAAAATATATGTTGTGATTTATAGTAAATTCTTTATGATAATCAAAAACTTGTGTATCGACTCTAAATCATGCGCACCTAATGTGCATGTGTTTCATCCCTGATTTGAAATCCAGTCGACAGTTGATATAATAGCTAATCAGATGATGGAAGCATATTTAGATATGTCTATATAACTAACACTGGTTCGTTTTATCAAGTTTAAATAAAAGCATAACATGTTAAGATATCGATATATTTATAAAAAAAAAACACTTTATTTTCTTAAACGTTTAACCCATTCCAATTTCGTCATGAATAAAATGTTAGTTTTCAAACTACATTAACATGCTTTTCCCATTTAATTATCCTTTGATTTTACATCCAGAGTCATCACCGTAATCTATTGTCAACCGACTATCAAAATTCGTTTGTATTTTTCCCGATGTCCTGATGTCTCAGTCTTGGTCATGTTATTCTTTTATGACGAGCCCGATTTCCAATATGGAGCTAATATAGCTGTGACTGTACATCATCTCTGTGACAGCGCTTTAAATCATCTATCGTCCGTTTTTGACACATGTTGGGGCATTTTGTGGGCGATGCTTACAGGCGTTTTTACAAGGGATGTTTTCGCATTAGGGTCTAGATACACTGGGAGCGACAGCGGTTCTTATAATGATATGTTCGTGTGTTTATGTCTATAACTGGGCCCATACGAAAGTTTTCCAGATTTCGTTTAACGTTATTCTTGTGTCTAATCCGAACGCGTCGTCCTTTCTACATCGGCGTCGAAACAGGACGTGCTGAAACTTTTCATATGAGCCAAAAGTAGGGTGGCCTCTCAAAGTTCGCGTTTCAATGCCGAGTGGGAAATTACATATTTGATTATTATTTGCTTTGGTTCTTAATGTAACCTGGCCCTTTGACGAATGATGTCTATCTTAATCTGAGGTTTTGTTTTTAAAAGAATCAAAAGAATGTTAAATAAATGAGTTCTTTATTCTAAATCAAAAACAAATGGTGAGCATCCATGGACAATCGATTTAACATGGCCTTTATGAAAAACATTCTGAACCATACCGCGCTTGTATAGGATAAATGTATACTGAATAATGCGAGAAAAAGAATGAGTTGATGAATAGGGATGCTTTGAATTGATATTGATAAATAACAAAATGGTAGAATTCATATGCACATGGTGCCATATGCAGAATTTCTAAAGTGCTATAAGGCGGGTTAAGAATGTGTAAAGGTGAGTTTCTCAAGACTCAAATTAGATATTTACAATTTCAATTAATATAAATCATTAAATTAATACCGAAACAATTTGCAGCGAATAGAAAAATAATCACCGAACCAACACCCATATATAGCCTTTACAACCAAATAATCTCATTTTTTATAGGACATCTTAAAAAAAACATTAGAAACTTAGATATAAATGATAGATCTCTAGAACGGAGTGAAGGTACATGTAGTTGAAATACATGTATGCGAAATAAGTTTGATAGCCAAATATAAAATAACATTAATATTGTTTCTTGGTCTTTATCATGCTAATTACGAAATTATAATAAAATGAAGGTCGGATAGGTTTATAAAGAATCTAAAAAAAGTTTATTAATTCATTATTGTTATAAACGTCAAATTATAATGTATGAAAATGATGTTGCAGCAACCAGCCCTACAAAAGCACACAAGAAATTACATCAAGCACACATGCATGAACATATGGCTTGCGCATTGCATGGAATCAACGTCCAATGTGTGGGCGGATTCGAAAATATTTGACTATCTTAAACAATAATTTCATTTTTATATTTTCATCTTTTGGTGACATATCACATTTGCATTAATGTTAAGACTCAATATTTCAAAACAC
Organism: Hydroides elegans; assembly: GCA_001703475.1. Taxonomy (NCBI): domain Eukaryota; kingdom Metazoa; phylum Annelida; class Polychaeta; order Sabellida; family Serpulidae; genus Hydroides; species Hydroides elegans. The sequence continues at coordinate 20,892 of LQRL01117982.1, forward strand.
AATAATATGCCATGAAGATTTGGAAGTAAAAACAAGGTCCTAATGCAGACTTTCAAACTTCAATGTGATACCGAAATACGAATATGCTTAACCGAATCGAGAGCCCTATCCGGATTGAGTTTAAACAAAAAAGACCCGATCTGTGGGCGCTAATTAATTTTTGGCTTAACATATAACAGCAAAGAGGGGGAAGCGCGCATTAACTCTATTTATAAAGTTTATCAAATTTTTCGGCGCGTTAATTGAATATGATTAAAATTTGATGGTCTGTTTGCTGTAACAGCACAATATAAACAAAGTAAAATGGGAACAAATCGCAATTTGAAGAAATAAGCAGGACCCTGTAAAAACTAGACCAAATGTTAAAACAAGATGGCATTAGATATTTTACCAATCGCGATATTGTTTTGAAAAATCTAATTGCATGTAGACCAAAGTATACGTAATTTGCGAATAGCTGTTGTTCATATACAGTTCGGTGCAACGGCGTCAGTTATTAACAATGATGTCCCCTTTGAAAACGAATTTACCAGCTTTGGAGGGCTATCTATGTTTGTTATGATCAAACTGCATTGTGTTCAACTAATCATTTATTCATACGTTTATAACCGTTACTTGTACAAATGTATTGTTGAATGAATACTGAATATGAAATTATGTATAAACGTGGATTGAATTTCATATTTGCTTTTGATTTGATGCGATAACTCGTTTGATGAGAAACAGTCTGTTAGGTGCAACTGGATTCAGGGAATACATTTCTAATAAAAGAGCAATAACTCGTGTCTATCAGGAATGACTGAATGCATTTTGGAAGAGGCATCCTGCTTGAGTGATAAGACTGGCAAATTGGATGCAACATATAAGCTTATAGTGTGTATAACTCAATGCATGAGCTAGCATCTCATTTAGATTTTGCTGCTTTTGTTTAAGCAATTTTGTTCAACAAAAATTCATGTAGGCTATTTTGAAAGGCAGTTTGTTTGAATTGATTGAAGAGCACAAACAACATGAACATAAAATCGATTTTCATCACGAACTAAGACTGATCATAATAAGGACTATATTTTGGTTTATATCATCAGATTTCTAAACACAACAGCAGCAAAAATAAAGGTTTAAAACAAGTGTTTCTCCATTTATTTTGCAGCATGGTTATCTCTGGGATATTGATCATCGTTTCGCTTCTCATCACACGTAAGTTGCATTATAGGGATAAAACACGACTGTGAGTTTGTATAGCTGATTTAGAGCGAAGAAGAAACTATTACAAAACGAACGCCTAAGGCGTGAGTTTTGTAATAGTTTCTTCTAAGCTCTACATCAGCTATACAAACGAACAGGAGTGTTTAATGGCTATTATAACATTTGAAATTAGTGCATAAATACATTAAGATTCGAACTGTATAAAAATTGCGAACAACTACTCATAATAATAACTTTTTATGACGTTTGGTTTGAATACTTGTGTGGAGCAAATATGAAGGAACTGTACTGCAGTATTCGCTCAAAATGAGTCACGCTTATTAGCCTCGCCTCATTTGCATAAATTATACTGCGAACCATGTCTGTATTGCAGAATATAAAACGGTTTCAGCCAACAAAGAAACATAGAAAAACAACTCTTGCATCATGTTATAATGTTCAATATTCATATAAACATGTAGCCTATATCTAAAGTTTGCAAATTGTCTGTTTAAAATGCCAACACTTTACTCTCGACAAACGACCCCCGATCCTATGGAATCCCTATGGTCATCTGGTTGTTGCATATAATGTTGATACGTTGCTAAAGATGAGAAGCATGACCGGAGTCCTGACGCCATAACGACGCAAAATAATGGTGTGACATTTTGCACGTCCAAGATGTGGCGCAATATTATATTCTATAATGATTCTTGATCCAGACTTAATTAAGCGTCATCAGTGTCACATTTAAAGACAACGTCATTGATAACATGAATTATTAAAATAAAAACATCGCAAAAATCCCTTAACATTGTAATTGTGGTCATTTTAGTAGGACAATAAGTTGATTTCAAATTTTAATTAGATGTTTTAGATGAGTATCATAATCTTAATAAATATGTGAGTCATCAAAACGATGTCAAAATAGCATGTGCTTGTCTACAAAAGATACCAATATGATCACGTGTTGCTATTGATATTTGCTCAATAAATTTAAGGATAAATGATTTCGAATATCATTTTAAAGAAAAATAAATGAGAAAAAAGACTCTTAAATTGCAAATAATATATTAAGAAAAACTGCAATTGTTTAATGCAACGCAGCACTAACCATGAACTCTATTAGATGAACATCTTCGTAATCAGATCATCTCAGAAAAAGATTTCCCATTGTAAAGACTAATTTGGGCCATTATGTCTGGAAGAACCGACAAAATAGTACCACTCTCATGGTTCTATATTAGATTATTGAACAGAGCAATGTTTATAACGAAGTTTGAATGCTTATAAAAAAGGTGAAAAAAAGATATTTCATCACAGAGTGAGTCTACATGAACAAAAAACATGTTATCCCGTATACAAGATGAATGCATTTTCGCAATGAAGCAATACTATTAATGCCATTGCACTAAATACAATAACAATATTATGATGACTTTGGCATTTAGCTGTTCATGATTTTTTGCCGCCCCTGATCGCTAAATGAGTACCCAGCGAGTTATTCTGTGAAATAACTATGCTGCAGGGAAATCTTTGTTGGCAATTTCATGGAACAGAACAAAACTTTTAAAAAAATCAGCTTTGTATATCTAAATTCAGGAAATTCGGACAATAGAACGATGTTTACATAAATAAATACTGTTTAGAAATATAATAATGTAATAATAATAAGGGTTGAGTATTGGAAAAATAGTAATTTTGGTTAACTTACAGAGGGTCATTGAACATACATGAAGTTGGGTATATATTCTTGCTAGCAACATTTTTGTTATCACCCATTATCGGGCTTTCCTTGTTGGCGAACAAGGAACCCAATTTCTACTTTAAGGAATAATATTTTAACACTTTAAGCTGCAAATATATTCGTTTCATACCAAAATGAGTACTTCCAAACCAATTTCTCAAAATCGTTAACTTGGCACTCCTGTAGCTAATTATTGTATGCCTGTTGGCATATAGAACTTAGTTTAATACTGCCTGGAATGACTATACCCACATACTATAACCACGATATATATGAAACGTTTTCATAAGAAACGCTTGAATAAGAAAGAGCAACTTTGTTGACAATGAAAATGTCGGTAATAACTAAATTTCAAACTATCTATAACAAATAACAGTCAATTAGACAGTTGCAATTAAACCAATCTCCAAATTATTATTCCTATAACGCATAAGCTAAATAAAGTAATTATCAAAAGGTGTTCCTCAAATCTCCAAGCTGGGACGTAAATTCTCCAAGCCAGCAAGGATTTGTTGGGAACACCTTTTATGAGGAACAGCAAGTGAGATGCCCTTATGCTCTTATTTATATAATGTATAATATAATATTAAACATGCATATATAATTTTTTCTGTGGGACTTGCTTTTATCGTTTAACCAATTTAACTAAGTCACAGGGACACATCCCTCTTAACATGTCACAAGCTACCATTTGGTCTTTGTGTGACCCGCATGTGCTATATAACAATGCTGACTATAATACAGGCTACAATACTCTAATAATTTGCTGAGGCCTTCGAGTTACATCCAACACATTTTCAGTGATATTTATCTATCTATTGTCACTATTTTCGAATTATTTGGTATATTATGCTGGTAGTGTTATACTATTACATGCATCAATGGGTCTCATATAATTATGATATGTTTACATGTTGAATGATAATGAATTTTCCTAAAGTACCAAGAGTCTTTGAAAAGCGGATTTGATCGTGTAGGGCCACGATTACAACTTGTGATGAGACCAACCAATTTTATTACTTAAATGTTTTTTTTTTTCTTAGCGAACCTGGTCTATGGTGGTTCTACGTGTTCGCTTTTATTGTTTAAAGCAACAGAATACACCATTTTATAGAGAATGCAAGTTATTTTGTGCAAAGATTGCCCTGTCGCATTCAAACGCGACAAATCGATTTAAGACTTGTTGTTCCGACATGAATACCAAGTTTGAACTTCAATAAATTTGAATATGACCATCAGAAGAATTCTACTATTTGACCTATTATGTCTGCCTCTTTGTGTTACACTCATCTTATCATTCGATTTATCATGAATTACTCATATCAAATAAAATAAAACTACTTGTAATTATTATTTTAAAGCATTATATGGTGAATCTAAAACACACATGCTTTTTGTTTCAGCGGTACATATGTTGTCTGACGAGAAGCGGTTAATCAAATATATGTTAGAGAACTACGACAAAGTGGGTTTAATTGGTCGACCGGTGTTGAACACTTCTGACACTGTAAACGTCAATCACGGTCTGGCTTTGATCCAGATAATGGATTTAGATGAAAAGAACCAAGTGCTGACGACCAACTGCTGGAATAGATATGTGAGTTGACGTCATTACGTCATCTATTTCTATTTACAAAAACCTCTAATTGAGGTGCTCCGTGCAATAATGTGTTCAGTCGACATAACATGTTTCACCAAAATGAATTGCAAAGTGTTAAAGTGATAATATATCCAGTCTATATAAGTGTAAAATGTTACAAAATCCATGCGATTATAATTATATGACCCTTTGGACTCTTCCCTCACCTTATATTACTTACCAATAAATAGACATTCAGTGCCTTTTTTTGTCATAACGTCAACTTTCGACTTAGCACAATGTTACACGGCGCCGTTCAACCGTAATTTGTTGTCCAACATAAAGAAAGTCAAGAGTCCGTACATGCATAATAGTTTAGCTCCAATCTTATCGATCGAAGTACAACTTCTCTTCGCTTAATTATTTATTGGTCTATCTGTCTAGATGTGGAATGACATATTGCTGAAATGGGATCCGGCCGATTTTGGAGGCTTGACTAGCATTCGAGTTCCCGCAGACAAGATATGGACACCGGATATCGTTCTCTTTAACTAGTAAATCTAGCAGCGTTTTGATAGACGATGATATGAATAGATATGATTCACAATATCTTTACCAATGCTATCGAAAACGTTCGATTATCTTTCAATCAATTATACAACTTTGATGTAACTTTAAGTGGCCCGAATAAAATCGAGTTTGAAATTAACTTAATAAACTGTCCTTTGTATGCACCTTTGTAATGAGCCAACCCCCCCCCCCCCCCCCCCCCCCCCCCTTT